>JAUZST010000522.1:0-50724 GCA_034779995.1 Parotocinclus haroldoi
GGGAGAGAGAGAGGGAAAGAGAGAGGGAATGAGAGAGGAAATGAGAGAGGGAAAGAGAGAGGGAAAGAGAGAGGGAAAGAGAGAGGGAAAGAGAGAGGGAAAGAGAGAGGGAGAGAGAGAGGGAGAGAGAGAGGGAATGAGAGAGGGAAAGAGAGAGGGAGAGAGAACAAGAGAGGAAATCACAGGGCAGTGAATAACTATGGGCGCTGCTGAAATGTTCAACACATGGACCAAAGAAACTTACAGGACTTGTACAGTTTGTGGCATGGTGGATGCTAAGTTGCACTGGGTATTGGCAGGAACATCTCTCGTCATTAGTAATGAAATGATACACATTACTATGTCATTTCACTCAATATTGGTCACTTCAATACACATTGCAATGAAATACAGTTAACAAGCGCAGGACTGATTACACAATTATTGTTTTTTAACAAATCCACACGTCACACTCTTCGGCACCTTTCCTGTAGAACACAGATATACTGAGCCCGCCCCTACAATTGCTGACGACAAACAGACACTCACCTTCCAGAAATGCCCCTCATGTCATGACTATTTAGCTCACCCTACCATTGAGTTTAGCTTAAGGGACCAACTGGCCAAGTCAGTAGCTTAATTCTTTGTGTGGCTTTGGACGTGTTGAATTGCTTTCTCAGTGAAAGATCCAGTAATGACCCAGTTGTAGTTTCTTGGCAAAGTCAGCAAGATATTTATTTTATTTACTTTATCTAGTCCAACTGGCCATCCAGGGTTTCAGAGCATTAGGATCCTTTGTACTCTATTCACTCTCCTAAACAGCAGGGATTCTGTTTGTTTCTGTGTAATCGTATGTTTTTAGCCAAACCCACCTAGAGTGTTTGTTACTAAAAAGCTCTATTTTTGTCTTATATGACCACAGAGTCTGGATCCATTCTAAGTTCCATTCAAGCTCCAGGTGCTTACATTTGTGGCTAGATGAAAGGAAAGGACTTTTTCTGACACACCTTCCAAATGGACAGATCTCTAGGGAAAATCTCCCGACCATTAAAGGAGAATAACACAGCACGTAGAGAAACAGATGGACTAGTTTGTGATTAATACAAGAAGAACTTGGCTTAGAGAAACTACAAAGAAAATATAGAATGGCAAAGAGTTTGCACTGTTCAAACCCCTGTTTCGGTGGGCAAGGGAACTGCCGAGCATCACATATAGTGATGTGAGCAAAAATATTTACATGTAACCTGAGGGTAAACTTCAATGAAATATAGCTTGCTTTTTATCTGGCAGCTGATAAAATCTTACATCACACAACTCAGGCAGTTGGGGGTAAAGAACCTCGCTTAAGGCCCAACAGTGGCGATGCTGGGATTTCAACTTTTAACCTACTGGTCCACTATAACCAGTAAGCCACCACTGAGTAAATGAAACCCCTAATTTCATAGCCACAACGGACTAGTGACAAAACACCACATTATTGTAGTTTTTTTACGTCACGTAGCTCCAATCACTACTCATAAATCAAATCCAGATAGGATCCTGAAATATTAATACACATATTCACTCAGATTGAGTAGATGAATAATATCTGGATTCTGATCAACTGCATATCAGGCATTCTGAGGGGGTAGAAAGCCATATAGCTCAATAAAGGCTGTCAGAAAAAGACTGTGTGGGGGTGTGTGTTTGTACAGAGGAAATGCAGTGTGCATATTTGAAACTAACAGAAAAGCCAGAGCGCTGACTTAATCATTAACACCATAAGTCAAGTGTATGAACTGTAAATACAGAACAGATGGAGAAAGATTAATGTGGCCTGCACTCGCAACCGTGGATATAAAACACACACAGAGGAGCACATGCACGTCCACATGAGCGGAATATGCAATATTACTCTCCACATGACCAAAACCAGATGCAGATCCACTCAAGTTGAGCAAACTAATTCAGTCTACTCTCTCTCTCTGTCTGTCTCTCTCTCTCTGTCTCCTCCCTTGTCCTTCTCTCTTTCTCTCTCTCTCTCTCTCTCTCTCTCTCTCTCTTTACGTATGTAACACGTAAGCATTATAGATACACAGACACTCATACACACAGCCGTTATGACCAATACAACGAGCCATTATGACCAATTACACAGCAAATAATGAATCATTTTGATTATCTCATTACAACTGTCCTGGGATGTTTCAGTAGGTAAGCACACAATCTATAATATTCAGACCATGTTTTTCTGCAAGGGAATAAATGTAATTGGAGGGGCAATGAAGAGAAACCTTTCTGAGGGGGGTTGCAAGGCTTTACCAAAAGTACTGCTGTGATAAATTTATATATAGGATACAGCTATTTGTATGCTCAATATATTTGGACATAGTTTCCCAAGTGCAATGCATACAGCGTGATCACTAAGAAACAAGAAGACAGCTTCAGTATGAAATTGCACTGTTGAGGTCCAAGTATGTAGAGACACTAAAATATGTCATTTTTGTAATGCAATTGTAAAAGTATTCAGAGAACCTGGAGAAATCTCTGCAAGTAAGCGGCAAAGCCGAAAACCAACACTGAATGCCCGTGACCTTCAACCCCTCGTTAGGCACTGCATTAAAAACCATCATTATCATTCTGTAACGGATATTACCACATGGGTTTAGCAACACTTCAGAAAACCATTTTCAGTGAACACAGGTCATCTCTCCATCTACAAGTGCAAGTTAAAAACTTCTCTGGCTTCCCATCTGAGGTGGACTGATGCAAAGTGGAAAAGTGTCCTGTGGTCTGACGAGTCCAAATTTCAAATTGTCTTTGGAAACCATGGACGTCGTGTCCTCCGGGCCAAAGAGGAACATGACTGTCCGGCTTGTTATCAGCACAAAGTTCAAAAGCCAGTATCTCTGACGGTATGGGGCTGTGTTAGTGCCCATGGCATGGGTAACTTGCACATCTGTAAAGGCACCATTAATGCTGTACGGTACATACAGGTTTTGGAGCAATTATTTGGAGCAAAAGAATTCCATCTACAAAGCTTCAACAATTAGTGTCCTCAGTTCCCAAATGCATACTGAATGTTGTTAAAAGGAGAGGTGATTAAATCTCCAACACATCCCCTCATTCTCCTGGGATCTCCATGCTTGGGTTGAATGTAGTCATTTGTAAAAACCTGAGTAACCCCAACATGGGTCAAACCATTATAAAAAGATAACCGGATTGGAACATTTATGAAATACAAGGCTTGTGGGGTGCTAACAGTCAAAGTTGTGACAGCTTGATCCTTTTAGAGACAAAAATGTTATCCTGTCTGTTCCAAATCAAGATAAGCACTACTGTGGTAGAATCCACAGAAATGTTTAATGGTGGTTATGGAAGTACTGTATCATGACACACACACACACTCCATCCCACTGTGCTGAGTATGTGGTAGTTTAGCCACAGAACTGTGAGTGCGCCAACTATGCTAGCCCTGTTCCCTGTCGAAATAGCCCACAATGGGATTGCGAGTGTCAGAACTACACATGGAAGAACTTTGTCTTGTCTGATGAGTCTTGTTTTCTTCTGTATCACATAGATGGCAGTGGTATGTGTGCATGAATCTTGATTTATGCTCAGGCACACAAATAGACAGCATCATTCCATACACCCAACTTAAATACCACAGCCCATTTGTATATTATTTCTGACCATGTACGTCCAGTTGGAAAATGGAAAAACGTTTTGTGGACAGATAGCACGTTTTGGATTCAATGAAACTGATATGTATGGACAAAGGAAGACACGGCAAACCAGTTTATTCAGTCTGTGAATATGGTGGAGATAGTATCCTAGTTTGGGCCTGTTTTGCTGTACCGGAGCCTGGAGGCCTTGTCATCATTGATAGAATAAGGGATTCTGAAATGTACTGAACAGAAAATGAAACAAAAAAAATTACGCAAAAAAAAAAACGACAACCCTGAGCACACAAGTCATTCTACCATAGAATGGTTAAAGAAGAATGAAGTTAGTGTTTGGATTGGCCAAGTCAACATCCTGTTCTTAATCTAATGAACATTTTGATCTGATGTGAGTTTGGAAAAAAATAAACGTCCCAAAAAACATGTGCAGAGAAACATTTATTTGCAGTTATTGCTACTAAAGCAATAAGTGGATAATGGTTCACATACTTTGTCACTCACATATATGTAATAATGCATAATTTTCCACCATACAAATATAAGTGTCTCATTTAATTATTTAATTCGTTCTATTTTCCACTTTTTATGACTTGTAGTATTTATATTCATTTTACATTGACTTGACAATAAACATGATTAACATGGAGTGTGTAAATCTGAGGTGCTTTTATTTATGTAGAAATACAGAAGGTTCACAACCTTACGTGCACCAATGTACATATGCACAAAGGCCTGTTGCTTGTCCAAGTGCACTGCTATCAGATCCGGAAAGAATCAGAGAGCAGACAGAAGCTGCCCAGTGCAGTTATATCATAAACACTTTTGCACGCAGCGTGCTGCTGTACACACACCCACATATCCTGAGCAAACACAAACGCAAGCCTGGCATAAACAAACCACTGACCATTTATCATTTCCAACAGAGAGACTCATAAAAGTTACGCAAATCCCATGTTGCTTGGCTTGGTGGCTTCATACAATGCTCAGAAAGAGACAGAGAGGCACAAAATTTTAATTGTATATGTCCACTCCATTTATCTAATAAACCTGTGTCGTGTGGTCTATATTTGCATAGTGGAAAACTGAAATAACACTGGCTTTCTCTGATCTAACTCAACTTTTGCAATAAGACGTCTGACTCGCACTGTTATTCTAAAAAGAAAAATCTGCATAAATGTCACAGAACCTCTGAAATGTGTACAGGAGGAATTAACAAAGTCCCAACTGTGATGCATGGTAAAGGAAGTATTACCGTTTAAGCCTGAAAGGCTTACACTGATAATACCAGTGTAATCTAAACTCAAAAACAATAAAATGTGGATCCCAAATCTAAATATATTAACCATAAGTATAAAACAGTAACACATTTGTGTGGAAATAGGCGAGTTAGAGTCCAGGCCTAGTTGAGATGCATGAATGAAAAAGGGCTGTTCATACAAAAAAAAAAATTAATAATAATCCCTATAATATAGTTGTGGTAGTCGGTCTACCCAGAAGAGCACATGGTTTAGGTGCAAGCTTTCCCCATATAGGACACCACACCATGACAGGGATGTGCAGGGATTGCTCTTGCAGTGCTAGAAGATGATCCCTTACTGGTCTCCCCTCTCTTGTATAATGTCAGGCCCAGCCTTCAGGGGTCCTTTGATGTCCTTGACTTGGTTAGAGTCTTGGCAGCACAAAGATAACCTTCAATATTAAGCAGGTGGCTTTAATGTTATGACTGATTGTAGAGGTGATGGATTCTAAAGAAGTTTCTGAATTGCCAAAGTGTTTGAAAAAGACCAGGAAAATTGTTTATCTGGTATTGATTTAGCATTCGTTTTGTTTGGTATCACATCCAAAACGTGGGTCTTGGTATTAAGGTTGCCCCCACATTTGCTGTGAGGTCAGATGCTAATGTTAGACAGTAAGCCCTGGCTCACTTTCGTCAAGGTGTCTGGTGGAACTGAGGAATGGGTTCTGTGGCAAAGCAACTTTGCTTTGTTTCAGGACAGAACTGCAGACCTAATAAAAGAGAACAAACTTATTGGGAGTGGAAACCTATAAACAAATATTTTAAGAGTCACTGGAGTATTAGTACAACCCATTCTACTGTCACTGCTTGTCTATGAAGAATCCAGAAATAAATACTTTCTATTATGAATGAAGGTGAATGCTGCTGAAATAGCTAAGCTCAATTCTTTGAAGGGGTGTCCACAAACTTTTGTCTATATAGTGTTATGGGTTAATAAGTACACCTGAACTACAGGCAATAATCTGACATGTTTTTTATTTAATGCATCTTGCATTGCATGAGCGTAGGAGTTAACCCTGTGGTACGAGGACCTCTGGTTCTGTCTGCTGTTAACAAAGATGACCTCATCTCTATTATTTCTTCCTCTTTAGAACAACTGCAGCTCTGACATGACTATCCTGCAAATTAAATACACAGGAGGGAATTAAATTAGAACGAGTTCAGATCACATGACAGGAGTTCTAGGTCTTCTTTGTGAAAAAGGAAGCTAAAATAGTTTCTCTTTATTAGAGTGCTCCTTCAAGCTTGTGTAGTTCTTTTATGTGTTTATACCTTTTTAAAGTTTGTTATCAATCAAATGACACTACCACAGAAAAAGGAGTTTAAAGCAAAATGCATAATGTGTTTAGTAATCAGATTTTAGGTCAGTTTTTCATGAGTTGATACAGTGCATTGATGGTTAGACAGGTAGTTTATTCAGTGCAGTTACAGGTCAAAGACTGTACTTTATCAAAAAGCCATGTCAAGAAATGGGCACTCAAAAGGTGTCAATGTTCCAAGATGCTTAAGGAAGTTCCATTAAGAAGAACCAGGCTCAAATGGGAAATCCATCCTCCTCTGAAAGAGGCCAGACAGCTATACTGCTCACAAACAATTACATATCCCCTTGTTTTTGTGAACAATGTAGACTTTGTTCCTAAGGATTATTGGACTAACCGCTTCATCCTACTGAGGGTCATAGTGGGTTCAGAGTCTTACCTGAACACCCTGGTCGAACATCACAGGGCATCACACACTTGCTCGATCACACTTACTTATAGTATTTACAGCTATTTGTGGTAAGTAAGTGCACCTACTTCAAGTCCTGTTTGAGACACGACAAGAATAAGAGTACCCAATGAAATTAACACAGACAAAAGAATCAAATCTTGCAGAAATGAAACAATCAAGTGGCCTCTATATTTATACAGGCCTGCACGTGAAAATAGTCCGTAAGGTTCAGTCAGGTCCCTCTAAGCCTTCAGAGAAGGGGTACCAAATAGGTATATGTTAAATAAAATGCTCACAAAAATATGGGGATATTATATCAGGGGATTTTCTCATTTGAAATTTCCCCTAATTTTTTGTGAGCAGCATATTTTTCCAGTAATAAAGTAAAATCAAAAACAGCATCCAATTCAAAGTTCTACTCTGTGTTTTCTTGGTTACTATATGACACACACAGAGGTTGGACAATGAAACTGAAACACCTGGTTTTAGACCACATTCATTTATTATTATGGTGTAGGGCCTCCTTTTTCGGCCAATACAGCGTCAATTCGTCTTGGGAATGACATATACAAGTCCTGCACAGTGGTCAGAGGGATATTAAGCCATACTTCTTGCAGGATAATGGCCAGGTCACTACGTGATGCTGGAGGAAGAAAACGTTTCCTGACTCGCTCCTCCAAAACACCTCAAAGTGGCTCAATAATATTTAGATCTGGTGATTGTGCAGGCCATGGGAGATGTTCAACTTCCCTTTCGTGTTCATCAAACCAATCTTTCACCAGTCTTGCTGTGTGTATTGGTGCACTGTCATCCTGATACATGGCACCGCCTTCAGGGTACAATGTTTGAACCGTTGAATGCACATGGTACTCCAGAATGCTTAGGTAGTCCTTGGCAGTCACGTGCCCATCTAGCACAAGTATTGGGTCAAGGGAATGCCATGATATGGCAACCCAAACCATCACTGATCCACCCCCATGCTTCACTCTGGGCACGCAGCGGTTGGGGTGGTACACTTCTTTATGGCTTCTCCACACCGTAACTCTCCCGGATGTTGGGAAAACAGTAAAGGCTGACTCATCAGAGAACAATAGATGTTTCACATTGTCCACAGCCCAAGATTTATGCTCCTTGCACCACTGAAACCGACGTTTGGCATTGGCACGAGTGACCAAAAGGTTTGGTTACAGCAGCTGACCCTGTGTATACTGACCCTGTGGAGCTCCCGACAGGAGAGTTGAGGTGCACATTTAATTCTGCCGTGATTTGGGCAGCTGTGGTTTTATGTTTTTTGGACACAATCCGGGTTGGCACCCAAACATCCCTTTCAGACAGCTTCCTCTTGCGTCCACAATACTGTTGGATGTGGTTCGTCCTTCATGGTGGTATGCTGACATTACCCTGGATACCGTGGCTCTTGATACATCATAAAGACTTGCTGTCTTGGTCACACATGCTCCAGCAAGACGTGCACCAACAATTTGTCCTCTTTTGAACTCTGGTTTGTCACCCATAAAGTTGTGTGCATTGCAATATTTTGAGCAAAACCGTTCCCTCTTACTAACTGTTAACTCTTACCCTGCTAGTTGAACCTTCACACTCTGCTCTCTGTCGGCCACCAGGCTGGTCCAATTTAGCCATGAAATCTCCCACACTAAAATGACAGGTGTTTCAGTTTCATTGTCCAACCCCTGTATATGAGAGTGCTACTAACCAATCAAAATGGCTCATTAGAATGGCTCCTGGTTATGTGCCTCAGTACCCTTATGACAATATTTTTAAGGGTTTGATAAAGAGTCTATTAATAAATGGCAAGGAAATCTGACCTATTTGATTAATTTTTTTATTGATTTTACTACTGGAGCAGACCTACACCTGTCGAACTTCTTCGCATACTGAAGGTGCCACATCGTCGTCAGTCATAAATGAACATCACTGTCTAGCATGCTAATTTTGGCTTGATAACGTCAAATTGCAAGTTATAGTGGAGGTATATTCAAATATGAGTTTGGTGTTTCCTTAATGTTTTAGCTGACCTAGCATACTGTATACATAAGAGATTCATGTGTTATTTTTGATCCCAAACAGGGCATGTGTGGCCTTCTCAGAAACACACTGATTTCAGTGCTGATTTAGAGTAATCAATAAATCTAAAATGAAGGAAACCCGAGTATCCGGAGTAAACCCACACAAACAATGGAAGGGCATGCAGACTCCACATCCTGGGAATGGACAACTGTGCTGCGCATTAAAACAATGTGGCGCGTATGCTAATTTTGTCATTTATAGTTTAATTTGTGAGCTGATTATCTGCATTTTGAAATCCATTTTAATTCAAGTCTCATGCTCTGTGGTAAACTTACTGTGCTTTTTATTTTGTAGGGGTTGCACACCACTGGGGAGTGAAAAAAATGACACCTCTATGCACTCAGATAGGACTGTGGTAGCCTAGCGGTTAAGGTTCTGGACCTCATGGTCCCGGGTTCAAATCCCACTTCTGCCAAGCTGCTACAGTTGGGTCGTTAACCAGCCCTTAACCCACCATTGCTTGAATATATGAGTGTATCAGTTGTAAGTCGCTCTGGATAAGGGCGTCTGCTAAATGCCATAAATGTAAATGTAAACGTAGATGGTGCAGGAGTAATTCGCTACAAAGCCACCTCAACTATGGGGGTCTTAGCCAGCACACAATCAATAATTGCCATGTATGAAGCAGGGGAGGACAGGCAAGGAAATCATCCTCCTATACTGCCCTGAAATGAACTGTAGCCCCATTTAATGTGTACGTTCACACCTGTGCTATTTAAATTCCGTTACATGCACTATCCCACCCCCTTCCCGTTTCATAAGGTACACTTACACTCACCAGGGTAAGTCTCATCAATTTAGGTTGTTTTTTAATAGTCTGAAAATATTTACAGGACTTCAGGTAGTATGAACTACCAAATAAAATACACACTGCTCAGAAAATTTAGGGTATACTTCAAAATCAAATGAGCAGTGTAATTGGAATCTTAGAGAATACAAGATAGCAGGTAAAAAAATTAGTGAGAAGTCCCTACACAGATCACGTGGCAACACAAACACCAGAGTACCACCAGCTTGTACACTTATACATAATATTTACTGAGCAACAGCACTCACTGAGTCTCTGTCTCTCTCTGTCTCCCTCTCTCTCTCTCTCTCTCTCTCACTCACACACACACACACACACACACACCTGTTTGATCTGCATATCTTTGTAGGCCTGTAATAACATGCCTTCATAAGTACAGCTCTGGCAGTGTGTACTTGTCTGTGTGTAATATCATGTTTCCCTTTGAAGGCAATATAACATGACATTTGTGCTGGAGAATGAAGTGGCTCAGATTCGTACTCACTTATTTAATCACACACATCTTTTTCCCCCTTTTCAATATCTACAGAATCTGTCCCTTGTCATATATCACCCTGCTTTCTGTTGGCACACTGATCCTTGAATTATATGCACTTTAGGTTGCAGAATATGAGCTTTGTGAGAAGTGGTTCTCATCTGCACTGCCTTTTAAAAGCAGAGCGGTCACAAAGCATGTTGCAGAAAGCACTAAACAAGTCGTATTGAACTTGAACTTAAACATGCATTAGTACAACAATATTGCAAGACCTGTACCTGTGCAGCCCACTAACCATGTATGCTTAAAAGATCACGGATGTTAGCCCCAAATCCTGGGAATTAGTTTTGACACATTTTACTCATGACGCGTTGACACACGATACGGATAAAAGTATTGGGACACACCCCTTAATTCACTGAATTCAGGTGTTTCATTTAGTTCCATTGCCACAGGTGTATAAAATAAAGCAGTGTCCCATGCAGTCTGCATTCACAAACATTTGTGAAAGAACAGGTCTTTCTGAGGAGAGTTCTCACTGAATTCGGGTGTGGTACTGTAACAGGACGCCACCATTGCAACAAGTCAGTTTGTTAAATGCCTTTCCTTGATATGTCAAATCCTAGATATTCCACCATCAACTGTTAGTGGTCCTACTGAAAAGCGGAACCACAGCAACTCAGGAGCTCCTCGGATTATGATGGCTTGTTTTACGATATTTCAAATGTATTTTACGAATCCATAACAAAAATATGATTTGCTTTCACCCAGGGAATACTTTTCCGCATATGCTGAACATCTGGGCAGCAGTTAGCTGACTGAGCTGATCAGCCATGCCCTCAATCTAAAAACGGACTAACCACTTTGTTATTTAACAAAGTTATTCTTCCAAAAATTACATGAGATGTTCAATATTTAACTACAAAATATTCTTCGTGGCAACGTTTATGCCAGCGTGTTGGTTAGTGCGTTAATGTCTTTTGAACTTGTTTAAGGTCATGATATACATGATATACAAATATATACATTAATCTCCTCAATTTACGTATGACAAGTTTTACAAAACATAATCCTCATAAATTGCTGAACACCTGCAAATCATCATTATTTCTAAGACGCAGTCCATAAAGGTCACCAATGTTCTGCTGACTCAGTAACTGCAGAGGTCCACACCTCCTCTTGCATTAACATGAGCACAAAAAAAAAACAAAAAAAACAAAAAACTGTACAACAGGAGCTTTGTGGCATTGGTTCCTATGGCAAGCACAATGTCAAACAGGCCACTATTGGCCTCTGGAGCAGAGGAAACGTGTTCTGTGGTGTGACGAATCAGACTCCTCTATCTGGCACTCTGATGTGCGAGTACAAGTTTTGGCAAAAGCCAAGAGAACGTTACCTGCCTGACCGCATTGTTCCAACTGTAAAGTTGGATGAGGAAGGAATAATACTATGGGGAAATCTTAGCGCTTCAGCTTGCGAAAACATTTTAGGCATTTAGTATGCTTCTAACTTTGTGGGAACAGTTTCGGCATTTTCTTTTGCTGCATGACTATGCCCCATTGCACAAAGCAAGGCCCATAAAGGCATGACTGGGTGAGTTTGGTGTGCAAGAACTTAATTAGCTCTGACCTCAACGCCACTGGGATGAACTAGAACTGAGACTGTAAGCCAGGCCCTCTCGTCCAACATCACTGTCTGATCTCACAAATGCTCTTCCCACAAATACAGTCTCAAATCTTGTAATAGCCTCCCCACAAGAGTGGAAGCTCCTACAAAGCGAGAACTAATGTACTAATGTCTACTTATCCTATTTATTCAAAATGTTGTTCTTGTTAGGTCTCACCTCCTACAAGAGTCTACTCATTATGCCACCATGATCTATATTAACGCATGAAAAAAAATCTTGAGTCGAACCATGTTGCCATCAGTCAGCATGCCAAACCTGGCCACTCCCAGTCTCTAAAGTGTTGCAATCCAGAGCCAAACTTAATAAGTATCTACACTCAATTTGGCACCAGTCCATCGTAGGGCAGGGTAGGGATCACAGTTGCAATGACCAATGCACCACCTGACCACAACCCATTATGTAAATATGATTAGTATACACAGTTTGTGGTGTTTCAATTGACACATGGTTTTGTTTTATCACAGGGTGCATATACTTGGCTTTTATTTAAATTCTCAAATGCTAGAAGGACATGCTTACAAGTCCTTAGGCCACTGGGTCATCAAAAACACAGGATAAACAGGGACCTCACACACTGAGCTTACTCGGAATACATTGGTTAAACATATTTTTGCATAAACAGAAGAAATTTATGCTAACTGATGACAATTCAGGAAAAAAATTGCACGTTTCAAGGGGTGTACAGTCCACTCATGACGTGACAGGTAAACCATGAGATTTGCCACGGATGACTGTGGACTCAAATGTACAGTACTCTACAAAAGTCTTAGGCCACCATTCGATGTGATGTTTTATTAAAGGCATAATGACTGTATATAACAATGTTGATCACTGGACCAACAATTTCAAATTCATCACTCTATATTACCTTTTTATACTGATTTTAATTCCAATAGTTATGGTCTTTAGACTATATTAGCCTTTTCATCCTGTTCTCCTTCCTGAAATGAGATTTCTTGACTGTTGAAAGAAACCTTTCAGTTTCTTTAATACTGCATACTAATGTCCTGTATTTTTTGGTTGTATAATATCATATATAATAGCTATTGTCATTCTACCAATGATAAAACACTGCTATATCTAATGTAATGATGGCCTAATACTTTTGCACAGTAGTATATTTAAATATAAACTAAACCAAGTGCATCATTGAGTGCAACAACATTTACTGCTGGGTGGAAATAATGACTACAACAAAACAGTTAAATAGAAGCAACGACTAGACTATCACATGCTTTATATGATGTTTGTGGCTACTTTTACAACAAACTCCCTCCCAGTGGTCTATATATCAGAGCAGTTGCTGAGACTGGCTCCTAAAATTAGGCTTCGGGAGCTGGAAGTTTAGCAAAGCACATTCTGGTTCGTCTAATTTTGAGTGAGTTAGCTCACATCCTTCAAACAAACATGTGACTCAAAGATGAATTAACTACTTAGAGGCTTTAAGGATTGGCACATTGGACTTTCAGTTCTTTTCGAGTTCAAACATGACCAGCATAATGCTCAAAACAGTGAGTCAACCTCGTGTACAGATCTGAACTGTGGATAAGCAGCTAGAACTCGGTTTGAACAGACAGATCACGTGACCGCAAAGCACATCAATTCACGTAAAACTGCCAGTCAAACCAATTAATTAAAAGAAAATGGTTCAAAAGAAAGTGTTTCAAAAAAATCATTCATCATTACTCTGCTGCCCTGTCTTTTACTCAAACGGCACATAAGAGTTAAATATTGTACAATATAAAGCATCACAGAGATTTAAAAAATATCAGAAAATTAATGGCTCACTAATGGAATCAAAGGTGTTCTGGTGGTATCATGTTGAGTCCTTAAACAAGGATTTTAATCCAAATCTGTTTGAACTGTATGACTATTACATACTCACGGACCACTTTATTAAATATACCTTACTAGTACAGGGCTGGACCCCCTTTTCTTTCAAACTGAGTTAAGTACGTGTGACGTGTTTGTCATAAGGTGCTGGAAACATTTCTCAGAAGATTTGGTCCATATTGACATAATAGCATCACCCAGTAGCTGCAGATTTGTCGGCCGTACATGCATGATATAAATCTACCATTCCACCACATTCCAAAGATGCTCTGTTGGATTTAGACCGAGTGACTGTGGAGGCCTTTTGGGCATAGTCAACTCTATCCTGTTCAAAAAACCAGTCTGAGATGATTTGGGCATTATGACATGGAGCGTTATCCTGCTGGAAGTAGCTCATTTGCAGATGATACACTGTGGTGCTAAAGGGATGGACATGGTCAGCAACAATACTTGGGTAGACTGTGTGTTTAATCAATGCTCAGGTGGTAGTAAGTAAGTGTACCAAGAAAATATCCCTCACACCATAACACCACCAACAGCCCGAACTGTTTACGCTGTTTACGGAGCCTAGCCTCCGAAAATCAAAGCAGAAATCGAGCCTCATAAGAGCAGTCAATGTTTAGTCAATAATCCTGAAAACCGAGCACCTTCAAACAACCCCTCATTGTCAATTTGAACCAGTCAAACCTAAAATAGAAATCAATATTCACTGCTTGACCCTGTGTACAAAAGTGTTGTAAATCATGTAGTGCCGATTCCTATGAAATGTAGACAATATGTTACTCCACTGAGATAGGGTGGCCAATATGACGATTTGAAAATAAGAATGACTCCTATGATCAAACAGATTATATTACTTACATTGAAACAGCTGTCCTGGCATCCTAAGGTTTGTTAACAACCAGATGCTGCTCTAGTCCAGTTCACTTACTCTGACTGACCCAAGATTAAACCAAAAATTTGCCAAAACAGGCAGGTTCTTAGAATAAGTATCTCCCTCGTTTGTTTGGCAACACAGTTTGTTTACTAGTAAATGAGTTATCAGTGATATAGAACTGGTTTGAGTTTTACACAATAGACACTGACACAAACAGCTATTGTTTGCAATACAATTGCACAGCAACACCAAAAAAAACGATTGCAAAAATGATCCTTATGAGAAAGCAAATGATCAGAGGAAAGGCATCACTGATGCTGCGGCATTTTGCATGGCCAAAAAATAATGGCCAACAAAATGGTTTAAGCAACACCCGTAATTACTTGATAATCGTTACCCCACCCTTACTACACAAATAAGTCGCAAATCCTCTGATGTAGAACAATGCAAATTGTGTATATCTTGCAATGTATACAATGTTAGACATTTAAACTAATCGTGATAATACTGTAAATCATGATCCATGCTAAAATAGAACTGTTACACATTCCAAATAAACATTCAGTAAAATGGTAGTTAAAAATATATTGTATGAAAATATAGTTCAGCAATATTTCATGTTTTACACAATGACTTAAAAAGCCCTATAAATAAAGCAATCTACTTTAAACAGTACAATTCTAAATAAAAGTCAATAACCAAAGCCTTGCACTAAACACAAATACCAAAAAGAGAAACGCTTAGTTTACGCAGTTGGGGGCAATATACATGTATGGTGCCTGAATGTTGTTGATACTGGTAGCTACACCAAATATCGTGTATCGTGGAAAAAGTATGGCGGTGTGAGTCTAAGGAAGCGCTGCATCCCTAGCCCTTACTCACGAGCCAGAGCTTTTTAACCCTTTACACCGACATTTAACCCTGACCTTGACCTTCTCCTTCACCTAAACCTAAACAGAGGCGAAGAGTCCCATCTTTGGACTCGATCTCTCTCGCCAGACCTGGGCTCAAGTGCCAAACCTGCACAAAGTCCACGAGAGGTCCGATGTGACACTCTAATCACTCACCTGCGGTCTTCCGTGTGGATACATGATGCACGCTTCTGCCGGACGCGTCCCAAACCGCAGGAGCGCTCCTCAGTTCCGCTCCAACCTCAAGCTCGTGTTTCTTCCTCCAAAAAAACAAACACAAATGGAAAACAACCACTGCGGTGTGGATGGATCGCGAGCTGCGCTCTTTCCGCAGCTAGAGCAGTAACAACATAAACAGCATTGACCCGCAGGCGCTCCGCCGCCACCCACACCGAGCCGCACCGAGCCAAAGTGCGCACTGGATTTGAGCTCAAAACGTCCGACTAATACACAGAACAGATTAACAGAACGCGAGACAGGAGTGCGTAGTGCATCCGCGATCGGAAAGAACAGCAGGTCAACAGATGCTCCAGCGGGCTCCCCAGCAGCAGACCCCGGGCTGCGTTATTGCGCCTCTACGCTTGACATTAACTTGGCGAACAGCAAAAAGCTGCTTTTAAGGTCGACCGTCTATTTCGCTCAACGGTTTAACAACAACACAAATGCCCAGCAGAATAACCTATCAAACGTTTAAGTATATTATTCGTCCACCAAATAATTTGCATCTAAATATGCCAACAGTCCCAAAAACTGCATAGATTTTAGAAAGTTGCGCGTCAGATTTCCACGAACACCCAGCGACCTTAAAACCTGTTTTCATCCTTATTCCTACTGGGGCTCTCTGATTGGCTACAAAAAGACAGGGCTGGGCCAATAAGCGTAATATAGGCCCACGTTGGTCTGTGACACATCGTTTATTTTGACCAATTACAGGCACGTATGGTAATAACCTGCAGTCACGTACTAAGCGTGGAAATCTGGGTAATGAAGTTCTGCGAGTCTTACTTATCCTGACATAATGTATGCTGTACTGATTACTGCATAATGCAGCATTATATCTGTGCAGTAATTAAAATTTGTATTATGTTTTTTACAACTAGATACTTATCTGTACAACAATTATTATTTGATATACTACCATCTCATGACTACCAGACAGTTAAATGGCTACGCCCTAAAAGTATTTCCTCAGAAGTGCCTCATCTATTTCTGCTAAATAGCACAGACAAACTGGTTACATACAGCCCAAAACCACCTCAATTAGAATTAAGTAGGCACAACACAAAACAAATTATTTGCACAGCTATATACTTTAAGCTGTCAAAGCAGGTTGATCATTTAAACAACTAGGGCAAATGTTCCTTGATAAAATTATAGAAGTAGCTTTATTTATAAATAAATAAAACAACATACATATTCATTGTGATAAATTGCATGAAACAGAACAAATGTCGTATGTATTTATTCATCCTCACATCAGCTATTATATTATCAAATGTGTTGTAGCTCGTTTTAAATTACTCAGAATTCCCTTTTAAATGGACATTAGTAATGCACAGACAAACAGACATATATATATACTGCTCAAAAAAGTAAAAGGAACACGGAGTTAGATTGTGTTGTTTAAGTGTTCCCTTTATTTTTTTAAGCAGTATATTTTAGTGTCTTTTGTATAACACTAAATAAATTGTTAAAGCAAACATCTGCTAATTTGAAAATTTGGCAAATTAATTTTTTTTCTCTCTGATTATAATAATGAATAAAACGTTCACGTGTTAATGTGGAGACTTGCTAGATCTTCTGAAAGATTTTTTATATCAGAACTAATGAATTCTATAGGTAATGAAAATAAATTGATCTACATGGTCAATTTGAAAAGAAATAGACTAAACATGCATGAAAATAAAAGCCGACCAATCCAGCTTTGAAGCATCCAGAAGCGTTAGTGTGCAAAGTGAATATTTATGAATGTAGGAGCTATGAGCTTTTGGGCTCAAAGAAGTGCTTACTCAGCAAAGCTTACCCTCATCTTCATGCTTCAGCACAGAGAAATAACATGACACAGCAGGACCTGGATAATGTGGTTTTCAGTCCCGAGTCTTGAATGTGAACGTGTGAGGTAAAGTGACTACGCCAAATCATACTGGGTTAGAAGCAGGCAGCTCATGTTTGGGCTTTAGTTTTCACTATTGATCTACTACCTTACACGGTCGTTTACAACTATCATGAAAATAACATGCAACTGCTAGTTGATTAAAATAGTGCACTATTTACTTATGTGTGCATGTTAAGCTTCATTGCTGTCCAAAAAGTGGTCTGATTTACTACAGGCACTACGTTTCCCATAATGCCCCAGCATCTTTCCAGAAGTTTGACCAGCTAACCTGTTGTATCAGAACCAGTTTCTTCTTCTGGAGTTCTTTTTCCAGTTTCTCCTTAATGGACATCCACAAATATTTTTTAAATAGGTTGTCTTGAACAGCCAAATAACGTTCATTGTGAAGTTAATATTTTATCTACAGTTATTAAATATCAGCCATTCATTCAAAAAGAACAAATCAGTTCTTTCTTTACTGAGCTCTTAGGAGCTAACAGGGAAAACAAGTTACTACTCTTATCATTCAGTATCCAATCAGTTAGCACGTTTTTAGACATTTTAGACATTGTGGCTTTTTCACCTACTGTCGTCACTTTACCATGTCCACAATATCTGGAATTATTATTATTATGTATTCACTTTTAATAATACAAATGGATAGAATAGATTTTGTTGGTTATATTCAGTTGTCTTTATGTGGTGATTTTCTGATTAAATTTGACAGAGAAAGGGAACCACAGTTTTCTTCCTTTACCATCATGCAGTGTCTGCAGTCTCCGAGATCCTCAGTTCGATCCCGACCTTGGGCTCTGCTTGAGTTTGGATGTTCTTCCTCTGTCTGTGGAGGTTTGTGGGTTTCCTCCCACATTCAAAAGACAATTGTGGGTTAATTGTTATTTCCAAAAGTGCCTCTGAATGTGTGAATGAGTGTGTGAGTGTGTGCCCTGTGATGGATCGGTGCCCTTTCTAAGGTTGTTCCTGTCTTGTGCATTGTGCCGCCGGCTAGGCATCTGCTCTCCCGTGACCCTGACAAGGATAAGGGGAATAAGAGAATAAAATTAATTTTAATATATCTAATAAAATATATTTCTAGAATAGAATGTTATTCTATTATGTATATATTATAGAATGTTTAATTCATCTAAATAGAATTACAATTTACATTTTCTTCTTTTTATTCTTATATCATAAAAGCTTAATCTAGTTTCAGTCTTGTCTTGGCCTCTGCTACTTTCAGGCTTAGTCTTGAATCAATACTAAACGTCTTGGTCTTAACACAGACACGATGTGTTCTGGTCTTGGTCTTGACTACAACACAAATTGAAAGTGTAAAAACGAAATTGTTAATTTGCTTTTCATTTTTCATCCATGGCAGAGTAACGCCCACATTGTAAATCGCTTAATCTGTTAGGTGTTCAACAGGCTTATTTTTAATGCTGCGACCCTAAAACTGATTGAATATACGTGTGCCCCGATAGAAAAATAGTCTAGAAACGCCCCTGCTTGATATTAATCAAACACTTTAAGTAACAAAGTGCAAAATAGCACAAGCTCTTATACGTTTCCATTCCATTCCTGGTTCAAGGGCCACAGAACTCCAACACTGGTGTGCAAGTCTGAACTGAAGCTTGTATCTTTTGCCTAAAAAATTCGAGTATCTGGTATGCGAGTCTGAGTCGAAACTAAGGTCAGTGTGGAGTTGAGTAATGATGTTTTCGTTTAGTCTTGTTATTAGTTATCAATATTGCTTTGTACAAATATACTAAAACTCTCTTAAATTAGTAAAAAAAAAGTCCTTATATAAAAGCATGAACAAGAAATGGACACTTACTAACACACATATCTTTCAAATGTGGGAGGAAGCAAGACTACCCAGAGGAAAGCCACACAGACGCTGGGAGAACATGCAAACTCTACACAGGTGGAGCGCAAAATTGTATTAGGGATCTCAAAGCTGATTACCGTGCCATTGTGCCTCCCCACATGCTGTAAATGCTGTCTGCAGCTTATATAGCAAGTATGCAAGCTAGGTTAATAGCTAACCCAGCTAGTCTAGTGATCTGTGAGCTCCTACAACTAGATCACCGTCAGAAAAAATGAGCTTTTGTGCCAGTGCCGCACAATAGGTCTTCTACTGCATGTGGTGTTTCATTGTGTCTGGGTTAGTTGTTGTGTCAGAGAAGAGAAATCATGTTACGTAAGCTGTTTTATGAACACTTCCAAGCAAAGATGTTTGATGCATTTCACTGTTTTCATGCTGTTGTATCCTGCTTCGTCAAACTGTAATAAAGTCCAAAGTTTGTGAGTCATATAAAGGCCAGTTAGCGTCAAATCTCAAGTCTCCACAGTTGAGTCAGTAAATGATCTCAGACGAGCTCTGATCCATAAAAAAAAAAAAACGTTTCCAATAACATCATAATTGTCAGTATCAGGGAGTCAAAGAAAGCATAATTTGCCATTCTGTCTCAGTGGGGAGTATGGTATCTTCATAACCTGAACAATACAGTCTCAGGAGTCTTGTGCACTGATGTGTACAGATCTGAAGCAGTTAGCACCTTCTTCCACAGCTGTTGATCTGTTCATTAACATTGCAAGAGTTGCAGTTATTAAGAGGCACAAGCTGGTTTCAAGTATCAGAGGAAGAATGCTCTCGATCACCCTCCCAGATTGCTATCTTGCATTAATATGTTGGTTGGCTTGCAAAATAATAATAATAATACACTCTATAAATGCTGGGTTATTTACCTAAACCATTAGCCGGGCTGTTTAATTTGATATTAACACTGATTTGGGAAATGTATCCCCATCAGCTCTGGAGTCCAATCCAACAATAAAAAGGAAAGTGTAATAATTTGCACAAAGACTAAGTCATGTAATCTTTTAAATGAAATATTGTTCGTGTCATAGAAATATGATTATTCAATTTATTGAATAAACATCTAGCACCGGTCTCACTGTACACTGTTGTATTTGTGGAAGTTGTTTAATTTGCATAAGAGACAAACAAAAGTAACATATGCACCTTCCAGTAAAGCAAAAACAAGCTGGCTCACTAAAATTCCATACCTGTGTTATTGTTAAACCGTGGCTGACTTGACACGTGTCTTTGGATTGCGGGTGGATACCAGAGTATATGGAGGAAACCCATGTAGACGCAATGAGAACATGCAAACTCCACACAGAACCCAGGTCTCTGAAGCTGTGAGGCAACATCACTAACCGTCGAGCCATCCCGAAGACAGAGGAGATTTCTTATTTTTTCTTATTTCTTATTTTAGTTCACATTTTATGCTTTGTCCTGGTCAGAATTCATCCCTGGAGGACATTGTGCTTTTGATTGTAAACGTGCCTTTTAAATGGCAACTCACTCCATAGCAGGACAGGTTAGGGGTCACTGTTGCAACCCCAACTGGTCTAATCTTCCTCAGACAAAGAAAATCATGTCTGTATGTGATGTCCTATCCACTCTGATGGGACAAGGTTAGTTTATTAAACCGAGTGCCCCAGATACTAAATTATATGATTACATAAAAGATTAATTAAGATCACTGATGGTGAATTGGTTAAACCACAGTCTGAACCACATTTAAGGCTATTAAATTCATCCAGAATGTTTGCTTCTACTCATAACCCAATACGGTCTGATCAAAATAAGATTGTGTTTGGTTATATATTGACCTGGCTTATAAAATTTGGGCTGGGTATATTCACTGCACCTTTAGGTATCCAGGTTTATGCTTCAGTTATCTGTGTAAAATAAAGATTGATGGACCTAAAATCCCATCTGTAGCATCACTGACCCATGGGAAACTCCTTAATGATGTTCCTATTTAACCGATTCTTTAATTCAGCAATTTCCAAGACACGTTCTTTAGACCAGATAACCAGTGCTACTAAGGTACCAGAGTATGTGCTAAACATATTATCAATAGGATTTTGGCAAAGTGACAAGTGCAAGTTAAAAAAGAGCAAGAGCCGAATGTAAAAATAGACCGGCTGGGCTCTGAGTAGACAGACAGGAGAGTAGAAAAAAGAAGGGTGTGAAAACCAGACATTAGGAGGCAGCAGGGATAGGAGAATGGTGACAGGCTGAGGAATGAGAGAGTGAAAGACACTGACAGCAGCCACGGCTTCAGAGAGCATGAAATATCATGCAGTCACTGTCACAAGGAACGACAGAACTCATCAGAGATGAAAAGCAGGCCAGGCTGCATGGGTAGGGTAAAAAGAATGAAGACAATAGCAGTTAATCTTCGAATAAATCTACAGTGCTCAAAAAGGAAAAGGTACCATTTCCTCCCTCAATGTTTCTATGGTTTCAATAAGAAAGCAAGAGTGAATAAGGAGCTACTCGAGTCTTAAGTGATTCTGTTAAACCATGAAACGACTCTGCCTGAATGATTCATGACTCAGACTTGATCATTCTTATTAATTATAGAATTATTCTCTCTAAATGATTCATGATTCGGTCTAAATGAAAAGCAGAGGGCTTTATTTTACAGATGCCTAATTTATAAGGATCATCTTTCCCCAGTAGTGCTGCACTGTATTGTGCTTGCCAATTAACACGCAGTATACAGTTAGGCAACGTTGTCAACAAAGTGCGCCACCTATTGGCCGGGTTCAGTGATCGTAGCCATACGTGCCTGTTGAAAATCTCACTGCAATTTTAGAAAGGATTTCCACTATATTTTGACTTTATGAATGTACGGCAGGGATTAGTTACATTAATCGATACTTTCGGACAAATCCATCATAAGTGGAATGTATCATAAGTTGTAAGTATTGTAAGTTGAGTTTAATATTTACTGTTCATATCATAGAGTAGCATAACTTAAACATCCTTAGTGGGACTGTGGTGGCCTAGCGGTTAAGGTACTGGACTATGGACCAGAAGGTGTACAGTATAAATCCCACCTTTGCCACAGTTGGGTCCCTGAGCAAGGCCCTTAACTCACAATTGCTTGGATCGTAAGACTGTATGAATTGTCGCTCTGGATAAGGGCGTCTGCTAAAGGCTGTAAATCATTAATCATCATCAGATCCTTAACAGTTTGCATTAACTACAGCACCACAGTTGGGAAAAATATGAACACAAAGCTTATTCTATAATAAAGTGCTGAACATCTCATGTAATTTATTGATTAATCATGGCTGTGGCGTTTCCTTAGGAAATTTCCCAGTGCTCATCACTCCTGCCATTTGACTCCCTATGTCACTCGCTGCCAGAGTTGGTAAAGATTGTGTATTTATGTTTATCATGGGATTCCCATCACAAAGTCGAAATATACACCATCACAATACAGGGATGTGCAGGAATGTAAAAATCAGCACAAATACACACTCACACAGATACACTCACATACAGATGGACTAAATACACTTCCCACAAAAATGAGGGGATATTTTATTACGGACTGTATCATTTTAAAATATGCATAGTATATTACATTTTATGAGCTGTATAGTAGGCAGTGTTAAGTTAATGGGCAACAAGCATATCTGTTATTAGAGTTGCGTTAACAACCACCATTGCACTGGAGCAACCATAAATTACCAATAAAACCATGTCATACTCGGAACTGCAAGACAGGTCAAATGAAAACGGATTGAGAGACGAAGAAAGAACTGTTAATTGTGACAACAAGCATTGGCAGAAAGTCAATATATATACTTCACATGTAATTCCATTCATTATTATAAACAGCATCTTACTACAACATCTAATAAAACATTAGAGTTATGAAGGTAGCACTCGTCCATCAGACTACCAAACTCAAGAGAGCACACCTCCACAGAATGACCTTGCACATGGCAGACTTTAGCATGCGTGCAGTTTCTCTGCCATTGAAAGCCAATCAATGAGACGACTTCCAGAAGCAATTCAAAACTATAGTAGAATATGTTAAGTCAAAGGTCATAGCCAGGTTCAGAGCCAGGTTCTGGAAGTACTGAGGACCTGGACTGGGTTTGCAACATAGAGGTCCAATGAAGCAGTACATTTTCCTTACTCTAAATCAGTAACAGTTATTATGACATGGAAAATGCTAATTAAAAGCACATTTACTTTTATTTAATTGCAGGCAGCTTCATTGTATTTGTTAATAAACATCCATCCAACAACATGCATTTCCAAGGAGCTATTTAATCCTAATAATAAGGTTACAAAATGTAATAATTATGTGATGACAACAGGTATGTGTAATCACAATTTGGTACAAAAACGGTATGCATGAAAGGCAGACTCTTTGAGAGATGGATTCAAAGAATAATCTCCAGTTTGTCATCAAAAGCATTAGAAATGTATTCAAATGTTCCATCAGCTTCCATGATTTCTTTTTTTTTTTGGTGATTTAGAATCAGCTACAAGTTCAAAAACCAGATTCAGTCATGGTATGGGGTTGTCAGTGCCCTTGGTAAAGGTGACTTTCAGTTGTGTGATGGCTGCATGAACGCAGAAAGTACACTAAGGTTTTACATTTACATACAACAAATGCACCTTCTGCCTCACAGCTAGAAGGTCCAGGGATCAATCCCAGGGTGGAGTCTGCATGGGTTTACTCTGGATACTGGGTTTCCTCCCACACTCCAAAGACACGTGGAACTGATGCAGAAAACAAAGACACACGTAGAGGTACACTGATGCTTTTATTTGTAAGGCACCATAAACACTTCCTTACTGCAGAATCCTATTCATGAAATGCATTTAGTTGCCTCCACATTTTTGTAACATAACAAAGCATTTGTTTTTCATCACACATCCACTGACACGCTTTCCATCAAGTATACATTTACATTTTACATCACAAAAAGTCAAAAGTAACGTACAAAATGTTCAAAATCGGGATTGGCGATAACTCGATTTAATAATTCAAGCAACATTAATTGTAATTAAAAAGTATAGTATTTACATTAACTCCTTGTTAGCCAACATCCGGCTTTGGGATTAGGTTTTACTTAACATATTCCAATGTGCTATTTGAAAGGCCAAAGAAAAATCAGTCTGGTCCCGAAAAGTTGAGTTGAAGGTGTTGTAACTATAGACAGTCTGAACATCAATTACTGAGGCAGTTTGCCCCCTGCTGCATGTCAGGTGAATTGCATTTGCAATAAAACAGACTAAACTGGTCAATTGAACCTGACGGATCCGTTTATTATTCATTTAAGAGAAAATGGGGCAAAGAATGCACGTGTTTTAGAGGCCCTTGGTTGGGGGGGGCGAGGGGGGGGGGGTGTTACACAAACAGACAAATAAAAAAAAACCTCCAATTACAACTACAAACACGAAATTAACAAAATTATATTATTCTAAAAGCAGCTTAGATTTTGTCACCCTGTCCTAGACAGTGAATGTACAAAACAAATCTAATGCACATAGAAAACAACTATTTAAAATTTGATGACTAGAAATGAAAACTGCACCTTTAATACACTGGGTATGAACAAATACTGAGGCTGGAAGCCAATGACTGTATAATGTACAAGTCAGTGCATCAAAACTGCATACACAATGGTCCCCTGGATTCACACGCTCTCTCTCTCTCTCACACACACACACACACACACACACACACACACACACACACACACACACACACGCTCTCTCTCTCAGCTCCACTTATAGCAATGTGTTTAGTCTGAAAGTGAGATCTGGGGGGTTATTTTAAAGAATAACTATGACCATAAATTATTGGATTGGAAATTATGAATTATAAATTAATGTATCATATACAATAATTCTGGACTAGCCTTCATAATTCAACAGTATGGAAAATGTAACAATATCTAAGTAGTTTGTTTCTTTTCTATTGTAGTTTGTTTCTTTAACATCCCAGCAGCATCGATGGATATATTCCCGATAGACACAAGGTTATATCTTCACTATTCATGAGCCAAGTAAAAGTGACAAGTTAACCTAATCAGTGTCTTGTTTTTTGGGGGGGTGCAGTTTACCTGAAGTAATTCAGGGGGACAGAGAGAGGACACAGAAATTCCACACAGGTTGAAGGTGGAGAAGAAGGAGAGCTCAGAACTGTGATGCGACCACACTAACCACGTGCATAAAGACATAAAGTCATATTTTAGATAAATGTAATATTAGAATTCTGGGTGACAGAGCCCATTGCATCGCTTCCAGGTTGGGCTTTCTGACACACGCAAACACAATTGGCTGTGTGTGAGCAGGCCAAGAGATGGCGGACGGATCAATCCCCTACCCAGCCCTGTGATGGCCAGGCGACCCCTCCACAGGACGTCTGCGTTCTCTGGGGATACTTTTTATATACTCATACTCGCTCAGAGCACGGTGCAGCCTGGACAGTTGACTTAATGCACGTGCCTTTGGAATGTGGGAGGAAACTGGAGTACACTGGGGAAACCCACTGGACACGGAGAGAACATACACACTCTACACAGGCAGCAGCTGGGTCAGGACTCAACCCCAAAGCCCTGGGGCTGTGAGGTTTCGGCGCTAGGATGGATTTCTATTGCCAGAGTCCTTTATGGAGAATAGAGGTGGGACTAAGTCACACATGTTCAAGTCTCAGGTCTTAACCTTCGAGTCACAAGCGATTCCCAAGGTAATGTGGTGCAATTCAAGTAACTCAAGTCAATTTCCTGCTCTAAGCCCAAGTCAAGTCCTACGAATTTACGGCGCTCCAACTCCAGCTCCCACATTTAAATCTGTCCAAAAACAGAGGTCATAAAGAGTCCCCTTTGAACTCATCATGCGAAAAAGCCATGTAAAAAAAAATCAGGACTCCCAATGAAAAAATTAATATATTTAAAACTATGGACATTGTCCTCATTCGAGATAAGAAGCTAATAAAATGAAAGAAATGAAGAAATGCCTCAGTTCTGTTCAACTGGGGACCGAAAAATTGCAAACACGTTAAAACAGGAAGGTTTCAATTACTTTTTTCCACGCCACTCTACTTCTGAACTGAATGGTTTACGAAACAATTATGTAAAAAAAAAACGAATACAAAATAAAGAATATGCAGCCTAAAACGTGAATATCAAAACATGAAAATGTGTTCACATTATTTCCAGTATAATTGTTATGGAATGTCACGTTTTCATTCACACTTTGATAGACCAGTTTCATCCAAGGCATAAAACGAGTTACCAGTTACAGCGGGGTTCGTTTGCAAAAAATCGGAGGCGCTCCGCCGCTCGTTTTGTCATTCTAATAAATAAAATTCTAATCGTGTAACTCAGACCCCCCCCCCCCCCCAGCTACAATGCAGGCTACAGAGCAAAGAAATAAGGGAAGTTGAACATTTGAAATGTTATTAACTAACTAAATGATTTTCAATCATTATTTAATTAATTCAGTAAAAATATTATTTCACCATTGTGTATTTCGATTAAGATGAAGATCATAAAGATTATAAAGCAGGTCAAGCGTTTTAATTGGAACAGAAAACCTACGGAGCTTGTATTGGAGCTTCAAGTCATTTAGATCACTATTAAAGAGTGTAAGGGTTATATGTGTTGTGATTAGGGATTAGGGATTAGGGATTAGGGATGAACAGAACCCCTACTACAGCTGAATGAAACACTCAGGATGGGCTGTATTGCTTTAGGAGATCAGAAACAGAATTAACAGAAGTATTTAGTGCACAATGATGAAGTCAGTGCAGTATTTAACAGACAGCCTGACTAAGTGAGATGGCTCAAAATGATCTTCTTCCATGATTTTCTTATTTACGCTCAAACAGGGCACTTCATGTGCTGTCTAAAATATTTATTATCTGAGCCTCGGTGTTCATTCTGCATACATCGAACATCTATATAAGCCCATCTTCAGACTCGATGCATGCACATAGAAATACTGTCGTAAATAAAGGCACTAAAATGTACCTTGTTGCTGCGCTGGCACCCTCAAGGGTACGTATATTACCATCCTGCGGGGTTACTCGATTGTACCTCTAGGTACAACGATGGGCCATTAGGTAAACCTTGGTACTGGGTTGGACGGCCTTAATTGTTCATGCCATTTGGATATGACAGCATCACCCAGTTGTTCCAGGTTTGTAATCATGATGTAAATCTCCTGCTCCAACTCAGTCCAAATGGAGATCTGGTGACCGTGGAGGCCATTTGAGTACCGTGAACTCATCGTATTCACGAAAGCAGTTTGATATGATTTGAGATTTATGACACGGTTACACTGCGATCACACAGGGATGGACGTGTGCAGATTCGTACACGTTCGGAGTCGGATTCCATACAGAATCTAACTTTGTCCTTAAAAACGATATCCTAAGCAGTCCGGGAGTCTCATTCGTGACACCACTGCAAACTAAAAGCAGCAAGCCAACATTTCTATCTGAGTGCATCAGCATTTTTGTGTTGTTGAGTACATGTATTATAGTAGAGATTATATTTACACTGCTGGGAAAAATGAGGAGAGATTTTTATTTTGAATAAACATTAGAACTGCATGGAGTGCATCTAGTGTGTCTAAAACAGTATGGGTCACGTGTCATAATGCAAATGTTAATTAACTTAATATAACTTACATTTCTGCATATATTTTTAGTGTTTCTGAACTTCACTGACATTACAGATTCAGAGATATAGAGATAGATTTATAGGTAGATTCAACTTTATTGCCATTGCTCAGTACCAGGCAACAAAAAGCAGTTAGCATCTTTCTAGCATTATTACTATTCATTTAAAAAGCCGTATTACGTTTTGTTCCTATGTGGCTTGTGTTAACGTGTTATTATTTATAAAATACCCTAAATGTGGCAGTAGGTGATGTAAAAACAACTACTAGGCAGGAAATAGAAAATATATTTCCAACTTTGATCGGAAGCAGACAGTGGGATTTGGCGACACCCTGTGGACATCTAGTAAAATTACATTTAAAAGTACGGCAGAATGATGCAGCGCTATCCGTGTTTTAACTTAGCCGTTATTACTTCCCCTATGATTTAGTGGTCAAACAGTGTAGCATCTTTACTACAAAGCTTAACCGTATCAACGAACACTGATGACCCCTGTATTAAATAAATGGTTTCCTATCCAACGCTGTAAAGAACAGGATTAGGGGTTAGGGGTTAGGGGTTGCAGCTCCAGCACTGGATTGTACGGGATGCACGACTAGGAGGAAAGGCATCAACAGGGGTCAAAGCAGAGTTCCTGAACTGTTGATATGAGTGCTGAAACACGTAATAGCCGGGATAGGATCTTCAGTCTTAGACATGGTTCTGTAGATGTACCACTTGGCCTTCACGTTGGAATGATTCGAACCCAGGCACTTGGGATGTGCTTTTTAGAGGAGCTACTCTTAACAAAGAGCCACTGGAGCAGCTTCTACTTACTGCTTTGTTATAAAGTACTGCAGTGCACACAAAATAAGGGGATATTACAAAATGCATATGAAGCAATAAAAAAACAATTTGATTTAAGTTCATTATACAAGGTCATCAGAAAAGCAAATGAAAAATCTAAGAAAGTTGTTTAGTGACGCAAATGAGATGCAAACTTAATTCTGCTGATTGGGTAGTAGGTGATATATTCATGGGGGAACAAAAACATGTTAAACTGGACCAGAGTGCCCCCATATTGACTGTTCAGTAGGGTGTATGATCACCCAAGAGTGCCAAAACACACTGACAGTGATGGGGCATGGACAGGATCATCCAGCACTTCTTGTGGAATTACCTTCATATTCATTTTGGAACATGTCCTAATATTTGTCAGCAGTGTATTAAGTAAATCATATTTTATATCCTGTTCTTACAATAAAAAAATCTTACCTGATTGATTAATTCCTTGCTTCCGGAACCGGAGAATTGTCTGCAGTATATAAGAAAGCGATATATCTATATAATAGAAAATCTATATTTTAATATCCGTTAAACATTCGTTGTCTTTAAAAACTGGATTTTCCACAAAGCATATAAACGAATATAAATGTCTAAAGCATTAACAACAAACTTTGTGTGATTTTCTTTCTCTCTTAGTGCATAAATATGCTTTCAGGAAATTGTTGTTTTGTCTCAGATTTGGTTTATTTCTTATATTTAATAGGTTTTTAAAATTTTGTCTGTGAATTGAGACGAGGTCATGGAAGGGTGATGCTGCACGTGGACAAGAGAATTATATCACGAGCACACACACAAAAAAAAATCAAAATTATTCATTGTGCGCGCGCGCGCGTTGTAGGTTTTATGGTGGCAGTAATTTTTATAGCTGCCAGGTAAAATATGATCTTGAGGATCTTGGTATTATTCATTTTAATGTAAAAAATGTTAAAAAGGTGTAAAAATATCACTTAGGTCTTTTTTTTAACCCTAAAGACATGGGTTAACGAATTAGTTTCATATTTATATATATATTTTTTAAATGTCGGCTTTTTGTTTTCCATTTTAAACCGATCTTAATCATTTGCAAATACTTGGGTTTTCAGAACTACACAGAATTAAACATACCCAAAACAACTAATAGATTACAAATCATGTAAGCAATTTCAAAATTAACTAACAGAGTTAAGAACAGCTCGTGATTACACCCAAAACATTAAGCAAGATATCAATTGTTAGAGCTGCACTGCCCCCGTGTGGTCCAGACTGGTATTACAACCCACATACGTACTACAGAGAAATCCGTCTCGGTGCAAATGTTTAGTTAAACAAGAGGCAACTTGGTTAAACGATGAAAAACCACCACGAGCCCTCCTATCACACTTCCTAACAAACATTTTGCAGCGGTCAGTGTGGATCCTGATTCTCCTCGACTTGGCTGACTTAGTAAAAAAATGCCATGGTTACGAAGTGAAGTGATTTATTTGATTTACAGCCAGTAAATCAGTGAAAAGCTATTCATACAAAACAGTGGCTCAATTACAAAATATCACAAAGATACTAAATAGTGGTTAATACTTAGAGCAAGGCACATACAAGAACTGCGTAGTGAAATCTGTGAACACTGTAAAAACAAATGCAGATGCACTTTTAGGACCAGGGTTTCGGAGTTAGCTGGATAACATGAGCCTGTGGGCTGGGTGAGCACGGTTACTGAGATCTGAAGATCCAGGGTTAGTATTGATGTAATTATTAATGAATTCATATTCATTTATCTGCGAGACATCAAGCCTCATCAGGGTTGGGTCTCACTGGGTGTGGAACTTTCCAGTCCATGACAGGAACTGAACCAGAGAGTTAGCCTGGGTCTGCTGGGTGGCACCACCATCCAAACAGAAAAAGTGAAGAGCTTCAGATAGCAACATGGTTAAAATTTGGACTCACATTATCCAGATAATCCGAGAAACAAGCCATAAAAATGACATCAAAGTCTAAACCCATCATGTTGTGTTCAGATTATCTGCCTTACTGGTCAAGATTTGTCTCTATTCGAAAACACAAACATGGCAGTACAGTCGTAATACGGCTTTTTATGAAACCGCGCGTGGTTCCGCTGATCTTCCTCGTCCTCGGAATCCTGACTATGGTGAGCTAACCCAGAATATGAAATCAGAAACCTAGTGGTCGTTAACGTTAAAGGAATACTCCAAAGCTTTTCACCCAACAACTAGACGTTCAATCAAAAGGATTGTGAATCAGCAAATTTTCAGGTGGCCCTTGATTTTTTTCTGAGCGAGGTCAGGGATCATACCCCTGCAATGCAACAGCAATCTTTACAAAGTCCTTTGATGGGCCACACCTACGTCGTTTCCCTGGGCTTTCCAAGGGCTTGGAAACGTTGGGGGGGAAAAACAAACAAAAACATTTTATAACGTATCAGATTAACTCAAAAAGTGGCAGCTGTCTGGACCACCACTGTACTGACCCATGTTTGAGTCCTGGAGGTGCCTCCTAGCAGAACTGGACTTCGCCTGAGGAAGAGGAGGTCAGATCATAACGAGGCGATGCAACTAATATACCTGCCCAGCTCCGAGTTGAAATCGGGACAGTGTTTAGGGTTTTTTTTTCCTCAAACATCAGGGCCGCATGATGAAACGTTTTCCAGTGCTAATCACTCGGTTGACAAAGATTCGGTCGTAAAACACGGAGTATTCCTTTAACCCGATAGTCCAGCATCAAAGAAATAATGCACAGTGTATGGCCAAAAGTTTGTGCACACGCTTTGACTCGTGCATTTTATTTCCATGTTTTCTATGAACGCCATCGGTGGTTTGTTTGTTGACTGGGTAACAGGAATGGGATAGGCTTCTGTAAAGTTTATTTCCCTTTTTTTCGGATGCTGGACTTACTGGACCCCAGCACTGGAAGTTGTCCCCCATATTAATACCCCATGATCAGGTACCAAACTGAAATCAAAACCCAAAAGTGCAAGCGAGACCTGATCCTACAGGAGCTAACTGATGGCTTTAAAACAAAAAAAAAAAAATGATAAAGTATCAAAAGCACTAATACTAATAGACGCCAGCCGAACAGAGCTCGCTCGGTACGGTGAGGTGGCGCGCCGGCCGGCGTCTGTTCACAGTTCTTTAGTCGGACTGAGTTTGGTGAAAGTGAACCAGAGCAGTGGAATAAAAAGCATTCAGTTTGTCTGTGTCCATCACAAAGGCATTGTGTTGGCTCAGGCTGGCTGTGTAACTCAGAGCAGCGTACAGCGCTCTTTCAGGCCTTTTTTCTTCTTACCGCTCTTCTTTCCGTTCTTGTCCTTGTTCTCGGCCATCTTTTTAGCACGCACCTCCCTCATGAGGTCGAAGAAGACCTGAAAAGGGGCAAAACTCACAATGCAATACGCGAAGGGTCATTTTTCCAACAGGTTTTAAAACGAATGCTGGTCTGGAGAGAGGTGGTAACTCGCGTAAATGTACTGCACTGCTAGTGAAGCTTAAGTTACAGTATAAAAAGGAGTATGAAAGATCAACAAGCGATTTGATGTTCACCTTGTCGACGTTGGCGCGCGTTTTGGCTGAGGTTTCCACGTACTGCATCCCCCACTCCTTGGCTTTCTCTCGAGCGCTCGTCACGGCGACCTGCCGCTTGTCCTCCAAATCCGATTTGTTCCCCACCAGGAGCAGGGGTATCTTGTCCTCCTCCGCCTTCACACGCAAAATCTGCTCTCTGTCTCACAACAAACAGCAACATGAAAAGCCCGGAGCGGTCGATTCTGTTTACGGTCAACAACAAGAGAAGACCAAACTCGATCGGTCGTGCGTGCTTTCGTGGGCATGACTTAACAGCGGGGATGAAATCACCCATCACAGGCAAAGCTGCAGTACTCAAGCAGAAAAAGAAAGATTGCAGGTAAACAATGCTGTGTTTATACAGCAAATACACAATTCTAACAATAGATCTGCACTAAGCTGCTTCAAATGTCAGGGATTACGTGCGCCTCCGAATGGCCTCCGGCAAAGTGACTGAAATGGTCTGGGAACGTCTCGTTTATTGTTAAGTGTTTAATTATATAAATGTTCGTGTTTTAGCCCTGATTGTTTTGGTCAGGGTCACCAGAGACTGGTGCCTATCCTGGGAAACACAACTATCTATAGAAAGGGCTAACAAAAGACATCAGCGATGCCCTTGGGGATGATCGTGATCCTAAACCTGACCTTGACCAGCTTCTCCTCCCTCAGATGCAGCCACTCGTGATACCCATGCTGGCAGAAAGGTACTTAGGCTTGAACTCGGACAGTGGACGGGCGTCTTCATGTTCTCCACGTTACACATTAAGGTTATTAAGTTAATAATATTCAATCTAAACTGCCCAAGTGGGTCTCATTTCTTTCCACAGCGCTTTTCCTGAAGGCCATTCAGATTAAAGCCTGCATTTCCTTTTCAAAGTCGCATGTCCCGTTTGAGACGCCCTTGGCGCTGGGATACTTTTAGCTGGCCTCCCTTCCCTGAGACAAACTGTGCACCTATTAATATTTGCATTGTTTATCAGTTCAAAAGCTGTGGCATGATGGGTAACGGTAACATGTACCTCGAAGTACAAACACGCAACACAAACCTGAACTCGGACATGGCGTTGAACGACTCCTGCTCGGTGATGGAGAACACCAGCAAGAAGCCCTCACCACTGCGGAAGTAGTTGTCCCTGATGGCAGCGTAGTCCTCCTGTCCTGCTGTGTCCAGGATGTCGATCTGAACCTCCTCTCCATCCAGGACCACCTTCTTCCTGTAACTGTCAGCTTTAGTGGGTTCATAATCCTCCACAAACTGGAACAGACGTAAACATGGGTAAGTAACAGTGTCCGAGGAGAGAAAAAAAACTGAACAAAAAAACACACACACACTTGTTGATCTGCAATTGGCTGTCATAACTGACGGAGAAGCTCACCTCATCATACATGAACTGCAGGGTGAGGGCCGATTTTCCCACTCCTCCACTCCCAACCATTATGACCTTGTGTAGAACCAGTGAGCTCTGGCCTTTATTCTTATTGGCAGCCATGTCTGTCCCGTCTAACCACTTGCTACAAAGACAAATCCAATGAAAACGTGCACAGTAAGGGTTGGTTAAAAAAAGAATCTTTTAAAGTGAATATATTCTTTCGGTAACAGATTCCATTTAGCTGGGCTTGTTCCGTTTGTTCCTCTGAGCAACCCTACAACAGCGAACATTTCCAGGAAGGATGAAAAAAACATAAGGATAAAAGGATCAAATAAGAAGAGCGCACGAGTTGTAAATAACACCACATACAAGGAGCTCCACGGCAATTTAAAAAAAAAAAAAATCCAAGTACTGAGAGTGACTGTCTTTTATGTGAAAGCACAAAACTTGCATTACATTTACGGCATTTAGCAGACGCCCTTCTCCAGAGCGACTTACAACTCATACAATCTTACCAAAAACACACTGGGTTAAGGGCCTTGCTTGGAAGGACCCAACTCTGGCAGCTTGGCAGGGGTGGGATTTGAACCTCGGACCATCGAATCCACGGTCCAGTACCTTAACAGCAAGGATAACGCAGTCCCCGTTAAACCTTAAACATGAAACGCTTAGCAGCTCATCATTACCCTGCTCATTTCTGAAACACCTGTTCTTACATGCACGTGCTGTCACATAAAAGGCAGTTTCTCACTGCGCTGTGCTCAGAAATAAGATTGCGCCCAGCACAAAGAGTTCAAATCTATTAAAATCTCTTAGAAGTTCACTTCAAAATAGTGAAATAAGGGAACGGAAGAATGGCAAAGAGGAAAAGGAAGTCCAGCAATGAGACTGGTGGATGAAGTAAAAAAAAAAAATCATAAACAAGCCATTAAGATTATGATGCATGAACATCCAAACAGAAGACTGAATGTTCTCATATTCTACATCATTCATGTCGACATGGATGTGCCATTTTTTGTCTTGAGCGCCATGCTGATGATAGCCCACTACACTCTCCGGACATGCCCACCAGTTCAGAACTACTGCTGATAAAGTCCATTTACTTTCTGTTCCCTTAGTGCTGGGGAGTAAAGGAATACACAAAACGTATTTTCAATACACAATATGAGCAAATGTATAAACAGGTGCTATTCAGGACACAGTTACGTTCTTAAAATCGTTATTCAAAAAAAAAAGGCACTGGTAATTTCCCATACGCCAACGTTTTGAAAAAAAAAGCACCAACAATATCTGCACCAGACGAGGACCTGTAATTCAGCCTCTCGCTTTTTTGTTTATCTCTACAGAACGAACGGCTACATATTGCTTTAAGATCTAACACAGCAAATAATATTTGTCCAAAAATTCCAGCTGGTTCTTCTTCTTATGATCACCATTACTTCACCATTGTTATTAAGTGTTGCGGATCCCATACGAGTAGTGCTGCTCTTATATTTTCTCCTCAAGCTTCTTCAAGGCTTGTTCATAATACCTTTGATCTCATTTCCATTACATTTCCATTTCCAGCATTTAGCAGACGCCCTTATCCAGAGCAACTTACAACTCATACGGTCTTACAATCCAAGCAATTGTGGGTTAAGGGCCTTGCTCAGGGACCCAACTGTGGCAGAGGGTGGGGTTTGAACCCTGGACCTTCTGGTCCATAGTCCTGTACCTTAACCACTAGGCTACCACACGCCCCAAGAGTGTTCTTCAAATAGAAACGGTTCCCAGAAACATTAGAGATCTCCAAAAGCTTTAAAAGATCCAGTCTTCTGGGACATCTGTTAACTGTAGTGAAATATTGCATACATTTATGAAATCGTGTCCCTAAATGATCACAGGACGCACAGCTAATCACTGAATGATTTTATACGTCTGAATTATCTGTACGTCCTAAATCACAACCTGAACACTAGATGTTGCTCCAGAAAGATGTGTTTAAACCATATATCATTTCAGAAAGCACCGAACAAATTCCAGTTCTACCGTGATACTTAATGCAGTGCAAGAGATGAACCTAGAGTGGTAGTCTGAAGGACAGGGAGCACCCACAGCGCACTTCGAAGTGTGTAGGGAATAGGGAGCGATGACTCGGATTGGGACCCGACCAACGACTGGTTCATGTTCCGCGTTAAAACAATCCTGGAGTTTGTATATATAACTTATCAAACAATACAACGAGGGACCAACCGACTACAAGTGGTATGTGGGAACTTTACATCTTTCTAGAGAAAAAAGATTTAAACCGTTTTTTCCCGTTTTTTTCAATACTCGTAAAACAACTCACTTAAGTCCCGCCTCGGCTTGTTTGCTATTGGCTAAACGTAAACACGCACTCCCTTATTCGAGCACTGATTGGACTTCACGGCAAACTTCTCTTTTCCACACACATACCGAAGTTACACAAACTATGTAAGTGTTTAATAAAAAGGGATTAACAAACATCGGGATCGACACAATTCGCAGCTAAACTTTTCTTACCGTGAATATTAAAACCGTTTGAGATCGACTGACTTGTCCAGTTAAAACGCGCTGCAATGCTCCAGCTCTTCCCAAAGCAGTTCCCAAACTGCTGCCAGTCCGTAGCCCCGCCCACCGGAAACTCTTTTTGTTTCGGATACTCCTCAAACTTCATTTATTAAATTTTATTTCAACTTTTACTAATCATGTAGCTATTTGATCAGTTGTTAGTATTATTAGTATCATTAGCATTTAAATAAAAAGCTAACTTGTAAGGAATGATCAGTAAAATAACTGTAGACACATAAGGAATTGCATTATAGCAGAGGTTCCCAAAATGAGCTGCGTGACCCCTAAGGAAAGGACGAATAAGTGTGTATCTTAGCTTTTATGTATATTTAAACTAAAGGAAAACGAAGATGTTTTATTTGACATGTGTGTTAGCGTCTCACACTCAGTGACGCTATTTTACCGACAGGCGGCGCTGTGTGAACACGCTGATCTGAACCGACGCAGTGGCTCGATAAAGTTTACAACTTATTTCACTACTACTGCAAGCAGCTGGGAAATAAGCTATATATAAGTCATTTCTGATTGTGTATTAGCAATATTTTAAAACAAAATAGATAGATAAAGGATTGAAAATGATGAGAGTTCCCTTTTGCCTTGTCAAGGCACGTCCCGGACAGAATCTCAATATTTTACCCCCACGTCCCAGACCCAGCTACCAGGCCTAACTCCGGAGACTGATTCATCTCTTAGATCACTTACATACACGCTGCCAGTGAGCATTCTTGACCCAGAAGAACCAGCTTTGGTTCCCAGGACTTTTGATGGATGGTTTGTTGATTATTTTAATATTAACGGAGGAATCAATTTCCCACTATAAATAATCATTACAAAATCTAAACATTGTTCTTCCATGATGCCTTTTGGGTCAACTGTGTGGTATTGGTTCTGTTCTATGAATCTGATGGTTGAGCATTCTCAGTTTCCCTGAGCAAACCCTCCCAAAGGGAACCATAAAGTTCTATCTCTCTTCTGCCACGCTTCCATGTGCCAAAACGGGACCCTTTAGTTATATTAAAGAGTCCAATTACTTTCTACTTACATTTGCATTGTCACCATGTGTTCAGGTGAGTCACACCTAACTTAGCCCTGCTAAGCTGCCACAGTTAAGGCTTAGATTCCCTTAGCTGCTTGGACGGTACCTTGGAAGACTGTGTTATGGATAAAGGGCTTCTGTTAAATGGCATGTATGGATAACAAAAGGGTCTGAAGAAACTGTTTAAGGATGTTGTATTTTGAATTACGGGTTAGGGGACATGCTGTGGATTTGCTATGCAACCAATAAACTAATAACAAATAAACTCGACTAATGACCCCAAATTCTGTAAGTTCAAATCCTAACCTTAATTATAAATGGCTCTGGGTACAGATTTTCCTTTGTATTTTCTGTATGTCATACAGAATATACAAATCGTTTATTTCACCTATTTGTAAGTAGTTCTGAATAGGGATTTTAAAATTGTAAATAGCATACACAATCAAACGTTTGTGGACACCCAAAATTACAACAAAAATATGGTTATTCATAGGGAAACGTGTCCTCTTTTGCGTCCACAACCATTTTCATTCTCCTGAGAGGCCAAGATCTCTAATAGATTCTGGAACATGACTGTGAGGTCAGACTCGAACAAGATGTCGCAGCTCTTGTTCACAGCCGGCAATCACAAAAAGTGTGTGATGGAGTTAAGATCAAGTTCCCACCAAGGCAGGTAAATCATTTTTTAATGGACTTTTTAAGGATGGAGACCAGTGCAGACAACTAATGGACTCAGGTGAAAACTTGTAGTGTCAGTGAGGTGTCAACTTTTTATACTCTAGATGTTTCTCTTTAACGTTTCTTTGCTTACATGCTCCATACGATCAAAGGCTGGCTGAAATAATTGAGATCACTAATTAGAAGGGATGTCTAAATACTTTGTGACCCTACAGTTAATGTAGCATCATAAACGTGTAAAAACGGCTACGTGTTTAAGCAAAGCTTCTACTTGTGTTCACGCTGGGCTGTTTTGGTTGCCATGCGCGCTTTCGGAGAGCTCCATCAGGAAGGCTTTAATCCGCTACAGGGGATCCAGTTGGCTGCTCGACCCACGTGATCTCTCGTATAAAAGTTTATGTCTAAAGCAGGGCCATGTGTTGATTGCAACGGGTTAAAGGCTCGCGCACAGAGCGCATTCCGAGGCGCCTTGGACAGACCGAGATGAAGCGCAAACCTGAGCAGAGCAGGACCTGAGCTTCTTCGGTGCATCCTGTCATTATGGATACTTTAATCTGACAAGAGTCAATCTGCAGCTCAATCTGAATCTTAACTTTGCCTCCGTGGAAGCTTGGAACCATGTCATGACGCACAGGCTTTCTCTGGGAGACCAGTATTGCTCGGGTCATCTTGTACCAAGTGGACGGTTTACCTGGTGCGATTTTGCCAGAGTTTGCGCTCATCACCAAGACATGGAGACCATCAAAGAAAACGAATGATTTTTGCTTCTGATCGCGTCCTGCTGCGAGTCGCTCGTACATCTTCGCATGGAAGAACTAAACGCGTCGCTGCACGCAGACTGGACGTTACAACTTGATCTCTTTAGCTTTTGTCCGTGTACATTTTATTCTAAGCTCGTTCTGCGTGTTTAATATTTAGCAACCATCCCAAAGATCATTTCGCATGGTGCATCCTTAGAAAGAACGTGCTAAACTGGAACCATCTGGATTTAGTTCACACACTCAAGTCTAATACGAACTTCTTACTGGATCACATCATTTATATACTACAATTATATTGTGTATCCTGGCTGGGACTAAAACAAACTAATATAAGCCTAAACACATCGTCATAGACAGTGGATGCTTCAGATCAACGTGCTTCTTATTAACTTCACATTTCCTCCCATCCATTCTGGACAAGCCTGATCCTTTTCGAACCAAACTACAGGGCTCATTCATCTCGCCAGAGTGGGTGTTCCGACTTGATTGGAACTTAAATTGGGACTTGACCGTAACACTTACTGGTGATTTAGAAAGCTCTTCTGGCTGGAAAGAATGAGAAGGTTGTTGTTGAAGGTGTTCTGTCTGCTAGGCTGTGCGCTCTCGGTCGGCAGCACGCCTGCGCCAGACATCGAAGCGCACACCAGCGCGTCCCGGGACTCGTGCGCGTCTTGCACTCCGGCGCAGCCCGCAGATTCAGATCGCATGGACGCTGTATTCGTGGAGGCCGTGAAGAGGCACATCCTGAGCCGGCTGCAGATGAGGGAGAGACCCAACATCACCCAGTCCGTCCCGAAAGCGGCCATGGTGACTGCGCTGCGCAAGCTACACGCCGGCAAGGTGCGCGCGGACGGCAGGCTGGAGATCCCAGACCTGGATGGGCACGCGAGCAACGCCAATGACGTCGAGGAAGAGACGTCAGAGATCATCAGCTTTGCCGAGACAGGTGGGTGTATGTGCGCTTTTCGTATAGATCCAACAAAATACGCACGCACGTGCCGCAGGTTTATAGTTTATTTATAGTGCATATAATAGAAAGCATTAGGGGTTTGTGCTGCTTCCTGATGGTTTGTACTGAGTAAATATTGCAATCCCAAGGCAGTAGTTTAACGAACCAAATGCTGTTCTTGTAAATCCAGCAAAAGCTAACGATGGCCTAAGACTTTTGCACATTACTGAGCGTTAATGGAAAACCAGTGCAGGATTCTACTGGTTACTGGTTATCTGTTCTAGAAAAGAATAGTTTAAAGGACCGAATGAGATTAGTATAGATTCAACATAATTCTCAAATCGATCACTTTCCACCTATTTATAGTTTCTTTATATTGCTACAAAAATGCAAAGCATTAAAGATTGCTATTGGTCCTGATGGTTTAGCCAAGTGTGTATAATATGTTACCCACATAGGTAAAGGATATCATTTAAAAGTTTTGATTTAACTGCCCTGGTGTCTTTCCTGCAGCCCCACCAATATAAAGAAGTCACACCAATTTAAAATGTATTTATAGTATAGTTTTCGTAATGGTTACTAATGGGGTCCCACTAATGGGGAATTTTGAACCTAATAATGGCCCTATAGATCTAACACCACGCACACACACGCGCACACACGCACACACACGCACACACACACGCACACACACACACACACACACACACGCGGTTTATGGTCCGTAGTGCTGCACCACAGCAGATTTTGTATAGTTCTAAAATCAGGGGATGCTTAGAGGATGATGGATGATGATCTTAATTGTTTGCAGTAGTGCATAGGTGACACAGGTTTATCCAGTCTACCAGTTCTGGAGGTGTCTTATGTTGCCCACAACACCAGCTGAAATGTTTAACAGGTTCTCTGTGTCTGATTCTCCATGCTTAATGATTAATGACAAAATCTACAGAATCTAATGGGACAGTGTAAGTAGTTATATTCAAAACATTGCACACCATTGCATGTTTCTACAGTTTTCTGCTGATTTTTTTAATGTATATTAATGGTATTTTGTGTTTCCCGCCACTATTTAAGGGTTCAACATGTGACATGTGGTTCTACAAGATATTAATGATGATGAGCTGCTGGTCTGTAGTGAATCTGTGGTTTTTAGGCACTTCAGGATGCCAGCTTGGAAAAAGCAATGCCCGTGATCTGTAAAGGTTCAACAATTCAGTTCACGCCCTGGACCTGAAACTAAATCAAGAATGGAAGCAGTCTTGGAATCCATTAAAACCATTAGTTCCTGATGGGAAAATGTGTGAACGATTAGGCCACTTCCCGCTATTGGGAAACCTGCAAAACCGACTATTTTTAACCAACATTGTAGAGATTTCAGTTGTATTCTAGACTGCTGTTTTGCTAAATGTGTGGGATCAGTACGAACCAAACATTCCCATGGGTATTTGTTGGCACGAGCTAGCTATAAACAATGTGTGTGAGCGTGCATGTGCGTGTGTGTGACTGGTTTGGTTTTCCTACCTCCTTCATCCACTATAAACAGTGTGCTGCAGTGGATCCCAGCAAATGTTACACAGCAAAGATCACCACAGGCACTTGAGACACAATCAGAAACGGTCTCCATGCTCAGTAAGACTCGTTAAGCCTGGATTTAGCGTATGATGTAAGTCCTCTTTGTACATTCCCTGGGTGGAGATCTGTTACCTTGAATTCTTAGTGCATCCGTCGTGTTGTGAAACTGAAACGGTGGGATGAACAGGGGCTGGGCAACAGCAGTTATAGATACTATGATGAATCTTCTGTAGACCTCTTGTGATGACTATCTGTGGGTATAATCAGTACATTTAAACTGAGAGCATTTAGACAGTGTTCTTACCAAGTACAGCTCATAAAAGCATGTTGTATTCTCATTACTAGATGTTTCCTCATGATAGCACCAAGAGCCTACAGCCCAAAAAGCTATTTCATCGAAACCCAGTTAGAAGCTACGAAGAACAACTATCAGTAAGAAAAGAACGAAGTGGCTTAACTCAAAACACCACTTACCGTAAGCTGTCTATGTTATGCAAAGCTTAGTTGTTATAGCTCTGAATTACTAATTGGAAGGCTGTAAGTTCAGATCTAACAAGCTGCCACTGTGGGGCCCTTAAGCAAAGCTCTTGACCTACATCTTCTTCTTTTTAGGTATGGGATCTCCATAGATAAACAGTGTCGGTATTATGGGTTGTCCTGAACATGTCTCTTTATGACACTTTACTCTGCTCTGTTATGCAAAAGTACAGACACTTATGGTCAAGTTACCTTATGTTATCCAAATCCAAAGATAACACAGCCACTCCAGAACAAACATGGTGAGACTGTGGTGGTGCAGTGGTCAAAGTCACAGCCTCTTCGCCACAATGTCAAGGGTTCTGTCTCTGTCGAGCTACCACTGTTGGGCATTTGACCAAGGTTCTTAACCACAATTGATTGAATTGTAGATTGGAGCTGTGGATGAGTTGTAATTCACTATGGATAATGAAGTCTGTTGTAAATTAGACCGAATCTGATTAACTGACCCGGCAGTTCTGGGTCTCTTGAATGCGAAACATTGTGACTCAGCCTGCCTTTACTGCACTGCCTTACAGAACAAGAATCATGATCCAGAGCAAACAAAGTTGTTTACTCGTTTTTAGTCACATGCAGACTTGATCAATGAGTGGTTGTGTTACTGACTGTGTACAGAACTTACCTCCTCTTTGTGGAAATATTCAGTTTATTTAAACAGGATTTCTGGTATTAAATGTAAATGCAGCGATGATCTCGCTAAGAAGCGGCGAGACATAACAATGGAAACCAAAATGAAGCGAAGAGAGATCAGGTGTTGGAGCGCTCAAGAACTAGATCCTTAGACTAAGTGCGTTGGACATTTGGTCATGTGTACCCACTACTGGAACAAAAAAAAGGTTTGCATCTAGGGGACTTATCGTACTGAGAAAAGTCTCGACATTTGTGTCTGGCTCCAGTCAGGCTCGAGTCTGGTAGAGCATGTGGTACATAGCGCTGTTTTATCGCTGTTATTAAACCTACCACTGTGTAGCAAGGATTAGCAAGCAGCTCTTTAGTGGACCCTCTTGAGTTCATGTAGCTAAACTGTCAGTCACGGTCTCCAGGTGGCCGGGGGCCGTTGTGTACAGAGATGTTGAGTAATGACATGGAGATTACTTCTCCGTGCCGTAAGAGCCCGAGCAGGTGGAGGCATGCTGAGGGGGCCCACCCAGGTATTGTCCTGCCCTCTCTGTAGTGGCCAGGCTTAACTTCTGACCTGTTAGATTTTGTCTTTCTGTGCTAATTGTATAATTTGCGTTAAGTGACGGCGGTCTTATGGAGAGGAAGTTGGAAATGTGAGGGGGATTGTAGCAGGAACAAGACTGTTTTTTGGCAGATGCCGGATTGCACGTCATGTAACAACCCGCCTTAGAAAACCACACACTACGCTTTGAGACATTTTCAATTCCGCTGCACCGCGGTGCTGTACAGTCAAGAGTTTTCCTGCAACATGCTGAAACTTTGTGTTGATGTGTTACAATGTAGGTGATAAAAATGGGCCACGAATTACCCAGATGGCAAATCATCAATCTCTGCAGAGCTTTTAGAGCTGAGAAAAACCAGTGGTTCAAATAAACCTAGAGTTTCAGTAACGCCCCCATAGTATTTGTGAGCTTCTCTTTGATTTAAAGTAAATTAAACACATAGTGTTCAGATTAGAGCTACTCTCAGAAAATAAGCACTAAACCTTTAGCTGTCAGGGCAGAGTTGTATAAATCTTTAATTATCTTAGTATTTATGCCTGTATACTACAAAACAAATGACAGGAAATGGTTTTCGTTTAATAGCGTTCAGGTCACACAGTTAAACCTTACAGCTGGGTTGGGTGATTTTTAAGACGAATGTCGGGTGACATTTTACACAGGCAGCTGTCAGAACGTTCTCAGAGGAACATTTGACACATGACAACGTTTCAGGCTCTTAAAAAAGTGAAGAAATCCAAATGATATGGATCACCAAGATCTAAACAATTTGTCCACACTTGCCTGTCAGGTGTTTTACTCCTTGATGGACATGACATGTTGATGTTGATGATTTTTTTCCACTTGTGGTCTTCTTCAGATATTTTTTTCTATGATAGTTTTTGGCTGGAATAAATACATCATAGCCCAACAGCCTGTGCCAGAAGGCTAAGCTGAGATGCTCCTGACAGGGATTCGACAATTCAGTCTCAACCCATGACCAACACTGACCGACCTCGGAACTTTTATGCAGTTTAACAGAGGTGTGAACCAGGAACACCACAGCATTTCTCTTCAGTGAGGAAATGTTTCGCATTCTGCAGAACTGACAGACAAACCTTACCTTGCCAGAGGTGGGACACAAACCACACTGGCTTAAATGGTCCAGCACCGGTTGAGCCTCTGAGTTCTGGTAGTCTGTCTCTGGTGTTGAGACTGAGACAGGACTTCAGTACTTTAACACTAAGCGAAACCGAAGCATTTTCTGGATTTATGAGACGCCCTACAATATAATATAATATATAGTATTAGTATATTAGTATTACGATAGCTTGGAGGATTACTGTAATAAAAAGCCACTTCCCAAACAGTTATATCCTGACTGAAGCCATGTGTTGAATGTCTGGCTGTTTCTGCAGCCATCACACGGCCCATTGTGCCCTATTTGAGGCGCTGTAAGATCTAGGTCTCTGCAGCTTTCATCGCTAGGCCTTTGAACCTTTGTGTTAATAAGCTTCCTCTCGTCTCCACCCTAACTCACGGCCAACTGCAGTATCGTGGCCCACTGTCATCGGACACACAAGCCAGAGCAGCGTCACTGTGGCCCCTTTTACCGACAGGGAACTGTGGGAGTTCACGCTTTTCCTGGGCTTAATTGAGCTGCAACCTGAAAAGACTTTTACAGAGATGTTAATATCTTTGAATTGGAGAAACAGGCAACGAGAAGAAGTTCATGTGGGTGAGCGAGGACAGCCAGAATGAACAGAGCGAGAGAGAGAGAGAGAGAGAGAGAAAGATAGAAGTGGCGGTGGAAAGGACTGTGACGGCTCCTCCCACCCACATTGCCGTTTAACGTGAAACACTAACACCATTTGATCGCTTTAGGTTAAAGTGTTCCCAGTTAGGGAGCCCATTCATTGCAATGTGAACAATCTGCTGCCCTCTCAGCATGTTAATGTCCCCAGCCTTCTGTCCAGACCCGGCTATTATTCTATAGTGACACAGCTTCAGGTTGGAAAAAAACCCTCTACTGGCTACACAGAGGCTGCACCTGCTGTTTTAGCTACGTTTTATGATATTTCAATTAGGGCTGTGCAATATATCATTGGGTAGCTCTTATCGCCGTATTGTTTAGATTCCTCACAAAATATGAAACACTTTTAGCCTTTTTTGGTGAGCTGATCAGTCTAAAAGGGACAGACTGACTGACTGATGTCTCCTGGTCATCGAAACGTCTCATGGTCCTGAGAGTTTATTATGAAACAGTAACAAAAACAATCTGGTTAAACACGTCAGAATGTAACAAGTAAATGTAATATTAATAACATGTGTAATAAATCATTCTTCGGTAATGCGATGTAGCCCCTACTTCTCCAGTCCCTTATAAAAGCCAAAAAACTGAAACCAGTTTAGGTATTTTGAGTTCAGACACCTCACTGGCAGTGAACGCACAGAAGAAAACATCTCATTGTGATTTACATGCATATGACACCGAGTTTGATTTATAATTCGATTCATATGAGACCGATTTTTATTTCCTAATAGAATTCCTACGACCTTGGATGCTAAATAGAACAGATGTTGGCCACAGCGATGTTAAACAGGGCACACCTGTATTCAGCGCGGGTCCCGACCATTTTTTATCTTTTTTAACTTTTATCTATTAACTCTTCCGTCTCTAGGAATTGCATCGTAATTCTTATGATCAAGCGACCTGACCAGTCAGACCATTAAGAAGCAGGATAGTGGAATCTGCAGGGGAAATGATTCACGCTGATCTTCACTTCAGTCTTATATTATATATATATTCAGTCTATTATATATTATTTTCCTTTCTTTTCTGCTTGCATTCTAATAAATGAGGATTTATTGTATAGGGTCACTGTACATACACTGTCATTTTCCTGATGTATTGTCCCTCGTAAAACAATCGTTTTCCAGTTTGAATGAAATATACTACAAGGTTTATTTTTTTAGCTTACATGTGCTATATGTTCATATCATATTTTGTCGTTCGTTCCTATTTTGCAGACGATTTGCTGTCATCCAAGTCCAGCCTTTTCTTCGTAATCTCCAATGAGGGCAACCAGAACCTGTACGTGTCCCAGGCAAACCTGTGGCTGTACTTTAAAGTCTTGCCTGGCCCATCGGAGAAGGGCCTTCGAAGGAAGGTCATGGTTAAACTGTACTACCAGGAGCCGGGCCTGGGCAGCAAGTGGAACCTGATAGAGAAGCGCGTGGAGCTGAAACGTAGCGGCTGGCACACGTTCCCTCTGACCGACGCTGTGCAGCTGGTGTTCTCCAAAGGCAGCCGGCGGCAGAACCTGGACGTGCGCTGCGAGCGCTGCGAGGAGGCTGGAGTGGTGCCTGTGCTGGTGAACTCAGCTGACGAGTCCCACCGTCCGTTTTTGGTGGTGCAGGCACGTGCCTCGGACAGCAAGCACCGCATACGCAAGCGTGGCCTGGAGTGTGACGGGACCAGCGGCCTGTGCTGTCGGCAGCAGTTCTACATCGACTTCCGCCTCATCGGCTGGAACGACTGGATCATCGCACCCTCGGGGTACTTCGGCAACTATTGCGAGGGGAACTGCCCGGCCTACATGGCCGGAGTCCCGGGCTCGGCGTCGTCGTTCCACACGGCCGTCGTGAACCAGTACCGCATGCGGGGAATGACGCCGGGCTCCATGAACTCCTGCTGCATCCCCACCAAACTCAGCACCATGTCCATGTTGTACTTCGACGACGAGTACAACATAGTCAAGCGTGACGTGCCCAACATGATCGTGGAGGAGTGCGGATGCGCCTGAGCAGGGATTCAGGACCACAGACTATAAAGATATATAGTAAGAAAGCAATATTTATGAACAGTTGGGCGCACAGCCATCATGTCCATATTTCCATGCATGCACAGACCTTTGTACATATATTTATGTTGCTTAATATCTTGCCGGTTAGCGTCGCAGAGCCAGACGTGATCTTCTAATGAGAGCGCACGACTGTAGAACCTTTTGAGGGAACGTGGAAGAGAACTCATTGCTTCTGGAAGATGGAGCTCAGGGGTGTTTCTAGACTAAATATTGTACTGGGGCAAATACAGAATTTATAGGGGCGCAGTTGTACCCGCGAGTGTGCATAACAATATGCATGTTAAACACTAAAGCGATTTAACAGTAAAGTGGCCTTTATTTGACATTTTACTGGGACAGGTGCCTCTGTACTGTAATGTGGGTCTGATGATGCCCCTGGTACTGGAACTGCAGACGGTAAATTAGGCAGTCTATTTCCACACCTCTGCTCCTTTGGTTCTGAAGTGGACTGGGGTAGGGGAGGAAAAGCCAGTGAGCATAGACTCGTTTTAATGCCCTTTAATCCAGACGTGCAGTCACGTTACGAGATCAGGTCTGGTTCAGAGAGACGATACCTTGGTGTTTGGTTGATATGGGATTCAGTCTTGTCTAATGAGCACAGGTTTGTCTACGTCAAAGGGATGAGAACATTTTCGAGAGTAAGGTTTTCCTTGGACTTTCCCAACTATGCCTCATAAACTGAACACAAAAGCACTGACCAAGTCCCCACTCACTTCCTTCAACAGCAGCACTTCCCTTAACCACTCCAGCAAAAAGTGATAACCAATCCATTTAAGAAGCCACATCAAGGCTCTAGGCTCTAGCTAATGGATGTCATGATGTCCCATCATCACCAGAAAGCTTGAGCCGAGCCTCGTCCTGTTCAATCTTTTCTTATTCATATCTATAAACCAGGAACCTCGCAGGGCCCTAGCTCTTTCTGTTACGGTATGAATGAAAGCTCTTGTAAAAGTACTTACCAGTAGCATCTCACGTTTCTTCACTCACGTTGCCATATTTTCCAGCTGACTTGCAAAAAAAAAAAGCACATTTGATAGCACTTGCTAATTGAATTTGCCTTTCAAGGGCACCAAGTGGCACGCCTGTGCTCGCCCAGACTCAAATAAGTGCCGCATGAACTATGCAATGTACATAGAGCTCCGACCCACCTCCTGAACAACCTGAACCATAGCTACTAGCCGTATGCTATTTTCAATACTTGAAATGTCTTTCGCTATCTTCTCCGAGCGAATGGTTGTTACAATGTTTGCACTGAAAAAAAGGTGGATTAGTAGAAAAAAAAAGAGAAAAAAAAAACGAAAAAAAAAAACATGCCATTGAAATAATTATTTTTATAGAAGAAAAACTGAGTTCTGTTCAAATGTATTATACTGCATCATGGAACCAAAGAGGCCAAGATTTTTCCTTAGCTATTATAAGATGGCAAAGCGGTCATTATTGCATCGTTATGTAAAATACTTTGTTCGATCATGTAAGAGGCCTAAACACTGTATCAGGGTACCATATTACAGATTCCATATTCAGCTCAACGTTCTTTTTTATTTTGTACAGTAGACAAATTGAATATTTCATATTTTTTCATCGACTTTTAATATTTTCGGTTTCTATTTAATACTTGTAGCTGAATTTCCAGAAGCATTTAGAATCAAATACATGCCATGTCTGTACAGTGTATGTAAAATAAAGAATGCTTTTACATATTTTGTTCTTTGTAACGGTTATGAAATAAATTCCATAAATCCTTATTCTACATTCAGGCTCGACCTTGTTTTGTAATGCTGTGTTTTCTATACAGTAGCAGTCTACACGTTTGGGATCTACTTCTTAAAGGGTTATCTTATAACATCCCGTTTTGATGGGGAAACGAAAACGATCCCGGAATTGCCTGGGCGCAGGGTGAAGTACACTCTTTAGATCAATTCTGTAGCAGCCCAGGGTTCAAACCCAGGTCCTGCTGGAATGTGGAGGAAATGCTGTTTCCAGACGCTGACTGTTACCTGCAATCCAAAGGGGCCACTTTTCAAGATGTATTTTGCAGGTAATCCCTATTTCACAACGGTCCAGTTCACGTTTTTTTTTCCCCAACTTTACGATATGAATAACATTCAGCAGAAACCATACTCTACATTTTGAAATGTAGATGCATTCAGTCAGCTTAACCAAAAACACATGATGTCCAATTAGCCTATTAAACTGTTGGCCATGCCTCCTTAACATTTTACATTTTGTCGTTTGGCAGAATTACAACTGATAAAATCGAAACAAATATGGGTTGGAGGCCTCGCTCACGGACCCTTGCTTCCTTATTTGGTCGCGTCCAATTTCCTAATCTCTCGACATTCCCCACCATATGCCTGACCCTTTCTATGGATGGGACACAGGCCAGCGAGTGCTTCTGTATGACTCATGGATATTGGCTGGGGTTTATTTTCTGGGAAGGGATGGATTTCTATGGAAAGAATTAGCCAGGTTGTGCTCAGCTGAGTTTGGGTCAGGTGCCGGTCAATGACAATCAGCCCTCCTTGATCTTCTTTGGTCTTCAAGTAGTCGCCGCAAATCACTTTGAAGTGCGTTTTATCTCGTTGTTCGTTGTTCATTGCTTAGCCGTTGCCTTATATAATTCGATTGTGTTTCATGCTAGGTTTCTTTACCTCCCCCCATGCTGAGCACATACTTAAACCGGACAGCATCACAAATCAACACCTGACAAGCTCACAATAGTTCGCGAACAAAAATTTCCAAAAAAGTTTGTAGTTGCCATCATCGTAATGCGATATATTATACGAGATGATAAGAAACAGTCTCTTTAAAACCTAAAATACAGCTTAAAATGTTCTGGTGTACCAGCAGCCGATCAGGACTCAAGATACACCCTTGGCTTGACTTTATTTCAAAGGGTGTTTTTGTGGGATGACAATGAACAGAAGTTGAGCAAGGACACTACAGAGGTCTGTAAACATACAAAGCAATGCCTCTGAAAATGTGGTGTCATTTACATCTTACACGCATAACCTGGAATCACAATGTTAATTACTGCAAACACCAAACCTCAAGGACACAAAGGCTTGTTCCTAACAATTCATTTCCAGACCACAAAGGGTTGTGTAACTGGTAAGAGCAATTACTGTGTGAGTTCTGTATTTGTCGTGTGTCTGAAACACCCAAAGGTTAAATCACCAGACTAGACTTTTTTAAATGCACAGTAAGACTAGCACGATTGTTTTCCTATATCTATACCGCTCACAAAAATTGTGATAAGTGAAATATTTCCCGATTGAGCGTGATAATGATGTCATAATGCAATAATGTTTTGGTTTGTGTGTAGTGTATTAAACCTGCCGAATTGACTAAAAGAATAATTCTGATCTGTCGCCTTTTACTAAAAAAGAACAACATCCTGTTCCAAGAACAAAAGCCAGTTTTTGAACTCTGGTGTTATATTCACAGGTGGAAACCACGTTATAGCCAGTAGTACCATGCTTTTTCAGAGGACACAATAGTACCTAGTTTCAGGTAGCACCAGCGTGTGGTAAAGGGCAGTTTCTGACTGTGTTTCCAAGTTTCTTTTCTTCAGAAAAGTGGTTCATGATCGATTAGATGGAATCCACCTTAAAGCCACAAGTTATTTTCTTTGAAAATAATAATTCCATGCTTGAGCAGGTGAAAACTGAAATATTGGCCTGTCCTCTAAAAACTAGTTCTACACACAACAATTTGCTCTTTCCTGTACCCAGTTCCAAACTCAATTATCTTAGTTATTTTTATAAATGAATAAATGGTTTGAGTAAAAAGGTTTCTGTGTTGTTTATGGGAATTTTACCTTATTACCAGAAGTTCTTAAAAAAGTAATTCCATATTTGGAATTCCAACCTTCTTATAACCACAAGTTTCTTCCCTTTCTATCAG
>JAUZST010000522.1:50824-114487 GCA_034779995.1 Parotocinclus haroldoi
GATTCTCATTTGCATTGACATAAACTGTGAGGTCTTATATAGACAGGTGTGTGCCTTTCCTAATCAAGTCTAATCAGCTCAATTTAACACAACTGGACTACAGTGAAGGAGTAGAACCATCTCAAGAAGAATAATAAGAAATGGACAGCTTAAAGTTAAATATAAACGTCACAGCAAAGGGTCTGAATACTTATGACCATATGATATTTTAGTTTTTCTTTTTTTAAATGTCTGTTTTTTTCTGGCAAGATGGGATGCTAAGTGTACATTAATGAGAAAAGAAGTGATTCTAGCAAATGGCTGCAATGAAACAAAGACTGAAAAACTTAAAGGGGTCTGAATGCTTTCCGTATTTGGATTTGGATTTGTCAGAACATATCCCCAGGGAGACCTGTATATTACAACTCCAATAATGCATGTGAATGCCTTATATATTGTGGATTTTCTGGGGGTCTAGAACGATTTTATTCGATTCACATTATTCCTTATGGGACACATCTGCTTGGTAACCTGCGTTTTCAGTTCTTGACAAGCCTACAAGAATTGAGGTACCAGTGGATGGACCGATAATGGCAACCAGTAAAACTAGTTATATAATTTTTTTAGGTCACACCTGAATTTAACACACACAAAACGAAAAAGGCTAGTTTTCCAAAACCCAGTCTAGAGTCCAAATCCAGAGCCTTTGGAGATCATGTTCAGGACAGATATGGACAATAATGCTGATGGCAGAGACACAAGGCATTTTGATGTCTCTAGTCAGAGTTAGAGATAAGAAGTTCTTTCTTTGGTCTTAAGGTGAAAAATGTTGGGATGTATGCCAAATTGCACATTAGGTTTTACAAAGACAAGTGTCTCACCTGATCGTAGTTCTTGAGAAAGCTGCATCTGGCATTGGAAGATGTAACTGGTTTGGAACCACATGGCTGAGATGAACCAGCGTGACTGTTAGGCAGTTCCTAGCCAAAATGTTTATGTTACTCATTCATGCATTTAGACACAGATTCAGTAGCTGGAAAAGCCAGTCAATGTGAAATAAAGATATTTTACATGACAAAACATACACTGCTCAAAAAAAAGGGAACACTCTAATAACACATCCTAGATCTGAATGAAATATTCTCATTGAATACTTTGTTCTGTACAAAGTTGAATGTGCTGACAACAAAATGTATTAACCAATAGAGGCCTGGATTTGAAGTCACACAAAATTAATTTTTCACTACAGGCGGATCCAACTCTGATGTAATGTCCTTAAACCAAGTCAAAATGAGGCTCAGTATTGTGTGTGGTCTCCACGTGCCTGTATGACCTCCCTACAACACCTGGGCATGTTCCTGATGAGGTATCTCCTCCCAGACCTGGACTAAAGCATCCACCAACTCTTGGACAGTCTGTGGTGCAACGTGATGTTGGTGGATGGAGTGAGACATGATGTCCCAGATGTGCTCAATCGGAATCTGGGGAAACGAGCGGGCCAGTCCATAGCTTCAATGCCTTCATCTTGCAGGAACTGCTGATACACTCCAGCCACATGAGGTCTAGCATTGTCCTGCATTAGGAGGAACCCAGGACCCACTGCACCAGCATATGGTCTCACAAGGGGTCTGAGGATCTCATCTTGGTAGCTAATAGCAGTCAGGCTACCCCTGGTGAGCAAACAGGTCATGCTGAAGGATGTTGTAGGTAGCAGATCGCTCTCCACGGCATCTCTAGACTCTGTCACGTCTGTCACATGTGCTCAGTGTGAAGCTGCTTTCATCTATGAAGAGCACAGGGCGCCAGTGGCAAATTTGTCAGTCCTGATGTTCTCTGGCAAATGCCAAGCGTCCTGCACGGTGTTGGGCTGTGAGCACAACCCCCATCTGTGGACGTCGGGCCCTCATACATCCTCATGAAGTTGGTTTCTAACCGTTTGCACATTTGTGGCCTGCTGAAGGTCATTTTGCAGGGCTCTGGCAGTACTACTCCTGTTCCTCCTTGCACAAAGGTGGAGGTAGCGTTCCTGCTGCTGGGTTGTTGCACTCCTACGACCTCCTCCACATTTCCTGATGTACTGGCCTGTCTCCTGGTAGCGCATACAGGCTATGGACACTACGCTGACAGACACAGCAAACCTTCTTGCCCCAGCTCGCATTGATGTGGCATCCTGGATAAGCTGCACTACCTGAGCCACTTGTGTGGGTTCTAGAGTCCGTCTCATGCTACCACGAGTGTGAAAGCACAAGCAACATTCAAAAAAGACCAAAACATCAGCCAGAAAGCACAGGTACTGAGAAGTGATCTGTGGTCCCCACCTGCAGAACCACTCCTTTATTGAGTGTGTCTTGCTAATTGCCAGTAATTTCCACCTGTTGTCTATTCCATTCGCACAACACCATGTGAAATTGATTGACAATCAGTGCTGCCTCCTAAGTGGACAGTTTGATGTCACAGAACTTTGATTTACTTAGTTATATTGTGTTGTTTAAGTGTTAAATTAAAAAAAAAATTTAGATTGTCGAGCCATAGCAACAAAATCTCGTTCTTATGCACACTGTACTATGTAAGTCTGAATGACAAAGTCTAATTTGCTAAATAGTTTAACGATGGCCTAAGACTTACTATTTGTAATTATCTATGTTTGCTTATTGGGAAAATGTCACATTTTACAAGTTGTTGTTTGTGCTGTGTTACATGGCATGTTGTACCTGTTATTGACAGGGACAAAATGCGAAGTGGGGAATATGAGGCAGTTGATCAGATTGAAGCAGACTTGACGACGATGTTTGAGAATGCGAAAAACTACAACGTCCCCAATTCAGCCATATATAAGCGTGCTCACAGATTACAGCTAATAATGCAGGTGAATAGACCTTTTGCCACTAAAGTCTGAGAACATGACTGTTTATACAGTAGGTGTCTGAGCAGACTAATGGAAAAATTCATAAATTTTACCTAAGTTTTGTACACTGTATTTGCTTTATAAATTAAGAAGCATAGTTTTACATAATTTATTAGTTTTTGGTATACTCTCATTTTTGCTACAATATACTCAAGTATATTCAACTTTGGGTAACACTATTCCAAAGAGCATTTTGCATTGTCACTGAATGATAGGCTTTCTCTGTCTTCAAGGATCCCTTTAAATCATTGATAGGGTTCTTTGATGACAGTGGAGGAAAGTTCAGTACAGACAGATTCGGTTGTTATGCTGATCTTATGATTTGTAACAAAAAAAGGATTGTATTAAATTGTAAAAAATGCAATAGAAGCTTTTTCACCATGGCTCTCAGACTTTACAACCCCCACACTGTGAGGAGAGACAAACTTTTACATTAAATGTTAAATATTTGTTGCTATGCTAAATGTATATTCCAGCTAAAAAGGAAAGAGCTCAAAGATGATGAAGATGGAGACAGTTTACTCACCAGCATGACCCCTGACCCAGGAAGCAGTAAGAGGAAAAGGTAGATTTGGCTTGGATCACAATGTTCCTTGTTTTCGTCTATTACAGCGTTAATTGCATCACTAATGGAAATCCATGTATCATGTAATTATTTTCTACACTATAGCCATAAGAAAAACACGAGGAAGAACAGACTAAAAGCACTGTTTGCAGCAGTGACTGAGGCACGAGAGGAAGGCACAGGGCGACGCCTCTGTGATCTCTTCATGGTGAAGCCATTAAAGAAGGACTATCCTGATTACTATCAGGTTATTGTGGAACCCATGGATCTGCGCACTATTGAACAAAATATCCGCAGCGACCGCTATGTCAGTGAGGATGCGCTCATGAATGACATGAAGCTCATGTTTCGCAACGCCCGGCACTACAACGAAGAAGGCTCCCAGGTGCGGAAAATTTAGAGATGGTGATGTTAGAAGGGTGGATGTAGCCTTGTGTGGATTTGTGTCATATAGAGTCCTAATACTTTTGGTAGAAGTCCCCATTTTTATTCCCACTTACGCAGGTCAGGCTGGTAGAGTCCAGAGCATGACCTAGATATCATAGCGCACTATTAAGTATGTTTTCTGAATGGGCAACCTGTTCATAGCATGACTTGAACACAATTCATGATTGGAATTTCTTATGAGTTTGTATTTATGTAGTATAAACAATGCAACATTTTATTGAATGTTTTCAAAAAAGTTAAAAGTAATTTAAGTCCATTGTTCTTTTCTGGTATAAAATGTGAACAAAACTCACGTTTAACCTGCTGCACTTAGGAAATTAGGAGGTTTAAATGCACATGTTCGTGTGACGTATTATTGCACCCTCCGATGTTTAAAAAAAATGAAATCGTATTAGGTGGCATAATAAACAGTAGTGTGAATGTATATAATGCAAATTATTTAGGGGTCACTATTACTACTCCAGGCCTAAGATACCCTCTGTTCCAGTCTCCCTTCCACCAGACATGCAGCTCTGCATGCATAATGTGACCTGAGTCACCTTGGTGCTAGGTTAGTGAACTGCAACTCTGCCTTGTTTTATTCACCAGTATTTGTTTGACTTTTGTCCCTTAAATGCAGGTTTATAATGATGCAGAAATCCTAGAAAAGATTGCGAAGGATAAGCAAAAGGAACTTGGACCTCCACTTGAAGATGATGATGTGGGCTCACCCAAACTTAAATTACGTATGTTATGTGTCTTTAATTCAGACTAACGAATTGGCCGTGTTATTGTTAAGTAACATTATTGCAATGGAATTTTCTTAGTAAAACTGTAGTCGTTGAAGTAATACTTGATAATATTCTACCTCTTTAGGAAGAAGTGGACTTGCTATATCCCCCAGGAAACCCCGGCAGACCACAACCCTGCAGCAGAAACTGAGTGAACTCTATGAAGCTGTTCGCAGCTTCACAGACAATCGCGGGCGCCGCTTGAGCACAGTCTTCTTGCGGCTGCCGTCGCGCTCCGAGTTACCAGATTACTACATTGCTATCAAGAGACCCATCGACATGGAGCGCCTGCGCAGTCACATGATCCAGGGTCGTTACCAGGATGTGGACTCAATGGCCGAGGATTTCATCCTCATGTTCAACAATGCATGCACCTACAACGAGCCTGAGTCACTGATCTACCGTGATGCGTTGCTGCTTCACAGAGCTTTCTTGGATGCACGGCGTCGGCTGGAGAAAGAGGAAGAGGAGGGAGAGGAAAAAGCTGCAGACCAGGTGGGCGTAGCAACGCTGGTTCGCGAGCTCATAAGGAATCTCTTCGTGTCAGTAATGGGCCATCAGGATGATGAGGGCCGCTGTTACAGTGACTCGCTGGCTGAGGTGCCTGCTGTGGATCCTGCCAACCCAGAGGATCCACCTCTGAGCTTGGAGATTATCCGTAGAAATGTGGAGCGTGGGCGCTATCGGAGATTGGATGTATTCCAAGAGCACTTCTTCGAGGTACTGGAGAAAGCCAGGCGTCTCAGTAGGTTGGTAGCATAATTACCTTTTCTTTTCAATACCTGTCTGATTTGGTCCAGCTGATTTGCAAAGCAATGCATGCGCTTCTAACGTGCCCTTAAGATGCATGGGATCATTCTAATGATATATGTATGCAAGTGATAGGTGGAGGAAATGTGTCCGTTATGTTTCTTTGAACGTTGTTCCATTTGAACATAAAAGAAAAACAGCACAGCTGTAATGGAACCTAACGCAAATGTACATAAACCATTATATTGGTATTGGCCATTACCTAACTTTTTAACTATAATTGCATGATATTGGTCCTGAAAGTGTACTGATTATTAACATTGTTTCCTCAGAACTGACTCTGAGATCTTTGAGGATTCTGTAGAGCTGCAGCAGTTTTTTGTGAAGATCCGAGATGAACTTTGTAAGAATGGGGAGATCCTTCTGTCCCCAGCACTAAGTTATACAGCTAGACATCTGCACTCAGACGTGGAGCAGGAGAGGAGGGAAAAGCTGCCTCAGGAAATAGAGGAAGACCGTCTCAAACGAGAGGAAGAAAAAATAGGTTTGCATTTAGAGTCTAGATTTATTTCCTTATGTTGCATTGGCAACTATTGTAATTGTACAGGTATGCACCATTTAATGACTCAATTACGTTCTGTGAAGCCAGTTGTTGACCAAAATGGGCATTTTTTGACTGTTCAGATATTTCCGTGTATAAAACAAGCACACAGAAATGCACTGTAAAACCAAAATATAAACGTGCGCAATGGAACATAAACACAAATAACCATTTCTCACTGGCTGCACACAACCAAGAGCGATTGAGTCCACTTGATGAAAGACTATTTGTCTTTTGACTATTTGACTATTTTAGGAATGCAATAACAACTTTGAAAGTCTTTAAAACGTTTATAAATGTAGAAATATTCCAATTTACTTGCCTGCAAGTGATTGTGTGCAACCCAGACCACCAAATCAGTAATCGTAACAATAAATCAACTAAGAATATGTAAACAAAACAAAAGTTTTACCTTTTAATATTTGAAGTAATATTTATGGAAGTTAACATGCACGTTTTTAAAATTTGACCAGCTGTTTATGGCCAGAGTAAAATGTCTAGAGTAAAATTAATATTTTTAGAATGTGTGTTCTAATTGATAAGGCATCGGGTGTTAAAGTGAATAGGCGTTGATTGGATTATCTTCATATGGTGCTTATCTGTACAATAATACAGGCTTAATTTATAAGCTCAATTTGTTGACAGTATTGTTAGGCTAAAGTATTTATTATATTTGATTTACTCAAGTCCTGTTGGTGGATTAATGAGTGTTTTTTTTTTTCAGGTGGAGAGAAGGCTGAGGGTACTGAGGGCCAGTGGTCATCTGACCCTGAAACCACTTACAGTCAGGACTGCAGCTTTCAGGACCACACTTACAGTGTAGGAGACTGTGTGTATGTGCAGCCGACTGAAGCTAATCTGGACCCTCACATTGTCTGCATTGAAAAACTGTGGACGGATGAAGCTGGTGAGATGCAGTACTTAACTTTAAGTGTGCTTCCTACATTATCTTTGTTAAGCTTAGGCTGATAACGTTCTTAACTGTGCAATACATTTCTGTGCATATTTTATATACATTTGTCTTTTCTGTGATTTTCTATTTTCATATATCTTTTGTAAAATTATGATAAAGATGCTGTTCTGTGATGAAGTTTAGGTAAACAATTATTGCCAGAAGGACTGACATGATAAAAGATATTGGGATACATATTCTAGGATGAAGAGTTACAAGCTTTGCAACATTCCATTGTCCATGGCTTTATACATGCCATATACTGTTCTAATCACCATTTTGAACTTCTAATATTACCTACCTACTTACTTATAGATATATCTAGTAATATGTCTGTGTAGTGAGTTAGGGCTAATGTCCTGTCCCAAGCACTACTGTTGATTTTTATGTCTATTTAGACTAATGAGCTAAATCCAGATAGCATAGACCATTTTTTTTCTGGAAGCAAACAGTCTCATAAATTTCTTCTTAATTTATACATAATTTTTGATTTTACAGTGTGGCATTCTGCTACTTGCAGTAGTTTGTGGCATAGCCCAGTGTAATCACTATTGATTTATCGTCATTAAACTTTCATTTTCAGTGAAGAAATACAGTGAAGTCCCCCTTGGAATACACATTCCAAGTAGCATTGTTAACATGGGGTGCTTTTCTGCATGCGTTCGGTTGAAATAAAAATATTGGCACACTTTATTATTTTTATTTTATTTTATCCTTCTGTTCAACAAGCTTGTACTTAAGTTAGAGGGCTCTCCTGTGTCAAACTTTCCCTGCGTATATCCTCCCTATGTGCATTTTCTCCCTATGTCTGTGGGTCTACTCTCGTCCCACAGTCCAAGGAATTGTTAGATTTATCGGTGCTTCTAAAAGTGCCCAAGGCAGTGTGTGAGGCAGTGTTCCCTACCTTGGATTAATGTCCTGTCTATGGTTGTTCCTGCCTTGCACACTGTGCTGCCAGCTAGACACTGGATTTCCTGTGACCCTGATCAAGATTAAATAGATAAGAATATGAAGGAATGTAATCTTTTTTTTTTTTTAAATAAACATTTATGTAATACAGTAGTAATGTTGTAAATTACTCATGGACTACATTTGCAGAAAAGCAATGATTAAACACAAAAATAATGGAAGAGAAAGTTGTAATATTGATTGTTATCTCGATTCTGACCATCTTTAATAATATTGAACAACAGTTGTTGCTTCATAGGAAGCAAAATGTAAGATTAAGGTGAACAATTGAACAATTTTGCTTCAGCTGGAAACGTCTGGCTTAAATAGCGAAATCCAGTAATGCCATTATCAGACTTTTTGCCATAGGATTAACCTTGAAGCATATGCAGGCAATGACACCCTTTTGAATGCCACCTACACTGGGTGCATAGCCAAGCATACTTGGACTTAAAAAAAAAACAGCTTAATTAATGGGAAATATACTAGTGATCTAGGATATGTTATACAATAAAAACAATACTATACTATCTAGAAAATGTTTTTGTTTTTTTTTTTCATAAAAAAGAAATACACCCAAATTATTCAGGATGCAACATTTGTCTTGAGTGTTAAGCCTACTGTATGTTTAGATATAATCAGTTTTTGCCACTATTTGCAGGTGAACAATGGCTGTATGGCTGCTGGTTTTACAGACCAGGTGAAACCTTTCATGTGACTACACGCAAGTTCCTTGAAAAGGAGGTATTCAAGAGCGACTACTACAACAAAGTACCTGTCAGTAAAATCCTTGGGAAGTGTGTGGTCATGTTTGTGAAGGTATGACTTTTAAATTTAAATATACAAGCTAAAAGATATAGCATTTTTTTAAAAATCAAAGTCAAGCATTTAATATTATTTGCTGCAGTTGTTTCATGACTAATCTGTTAATTACCTTGTAGGACTATTTTAAACTTCAGCCTGAAAACTTCAAGGCAGAGGACGTCTTTGTTTGTGAATCTCGTTACAATGCACGGAGCAAGGCTTTCAAGAAGATCAAAATTTGGCCCATGCCACCTAGCTCAGTGAAAATAGTCCCGCGTGACGTACCGTTACCTGTAGTCAGAGTTGCCTCTATGTTCGTCAGTGCTGCAAATCGAGACCAGGTGGACATTGCTGATGGGGATAACTGTACCTTTATTGAGAAAGTATGTACCATTTAAGTGCTCCAAATAAGATAGGATTTCATGTGTGGGTATGCCATTTATGACGTTCACATTTGTTGTACATAGGAGAGAGAGTGTGTTTCAGTGGAGGTGGCCAATGGCGAGCCAGGGTGTCAGTACTATGAACAGTTGTGCTACAATAACATCTGGCTGAAGTTGGGTGATAGTGTCTATATACAGTCGCATGGGCTGACAAAGCCACGGATTGGCAGGTATGCAAGATGTCAGCAGACAGTTCTCATGCTTTCATCTTTATGTAACCTTTTTCTGCTGTTTTTCTGCTTTGGAAAAGTCTTCATTTAATGCAGAAGTGTGGAGTTTACAGAGTGAGATGTATCGCTCTTTGTTTATTAGCTGATCATTCTACCTTTGGAAATAATACCTCAAGCTAATTTAAATCAATCATGACATATACTGTTTGTGACAGAACTGCATGAATGTAATGTATAAAAGCCAAATAAAGCCAAGCATGGCACCTAAATGGAAAATGAGGATACGATATCCTAAAAAAATGCACTGATGAAGCATGAATCTGCATTGGCCAATAAGATGATGCAGGAACATTTGTCAGGTGCAGTTTTAACAAAATGTATAAAGACAACTGTCTGAAGAAGTAAATTACATTTCCCCACTAATTAACATGGAGTTGCATGTCAATAATTGCCTCAACAGTAAATGCACAGGTTTTCTTTAGCAAATGCATATATCCTCAGTGGCATAATCAGCAGGAAAGTCCTAAACTAGGTCTGATTGGAAATTAATGGTGGATTTTCTTTAAATGACGCATGACAAGAGCCTTTCCTGCACAACTGATCTGTCAGTTGCTTTTAGGAATATATACTGCTCACAAAAATTATGGAATATTTCAAAATGAACTTTCCCCCTAATTTTTGTCTTTACCTCAGAGATTTCAGGACATCTGGGGAAAACTGAATTAAAGTGTATATGTCTGTTTCATGAAAGTCAGAATGTTCAGCTATTAAACAAAAAATGCTTAGTGTGACATATATGATTATTAATTTGCTATCAAAGCTAGATGAACATGTTGTGAATGTGGTGATTCCATAATGTCTGGCTGAGGTGGTACATTTACCTTTGTTTTTTAATACAACTTGCAGCTGTGTAGCTATTTCACCTCGTCACTTGATCTGTTCAGGATTGAGAAGATGTGGATGCGGGATGGAGCTGCCTTTTTCTTTGGGCCCATATTTATCCACCCTGAAGAGACTGAACATGAGCCTACAAAGATGTTCTACCAGAGGGAAGTGTTTCTGAGCAGCCTGGAGGAGGCCTGCCCCATGACATGCATCTCAGGTATAGGTCCTCACTTCCGCTGTGTTACCTGTGTGGAAAAAGTATCCTTTGTTTTATCTAGTAATTCTCTAGTTTGCTGAAAATATTAGAAAAAAAATTGAAAGTTAACCTTCCTATGTCAGAAATTAATTTTCTATTTTTATACCACCTTTCTCTGATGTCCTTAGGAAAATGTGTGGTGTCTTCCTTGAAAGACTTCATTTCCTGTAGACCTACCGAGTTTATCGAGCAAGATGTGCATCTGTGCGAGAGTCGCTATATAGAGATTGAGAAACAGATGAAAAAGTTTAAGGGTCTGAAGAGATTTTCTCTCTCAGCTAAAGTAGTTGATGATGAGATCTACTACTTCAGGTATGTTAGTATTATAATTTATACTTAAAAATAAAGACCCATTTCCTTTTGCAACAATATAAAAAATGAACATTCTTTCCTTTCCTGTATTGAAATGTATTTAATTGCTCCTTAACTTTTGTAGAAAGCCAATTGTGCCCTCGAAGATGCCATCTCCACTACTGGATAAAAAAATTGAAGAGCTGGAGGCCAAATTTGCAGACATTGAGGACTTGGATGAGGATCTAGATGAACTGGAGGATGAGGAGGATGAAGCGCCAGCGACACCCTCCATGCCTCTGAGCCAGTCTGCTTTGATCAGTGACATGGACCTGCCTTATACACCACCTCAGGTAACATACTCTGGCACGCTATGCAGTAAACCTACACATAAAAAAAATCATCCAATCCATATTCAAATATATTTATATAATCACTTTTTACAATGGGGCATTGTCTAAAAGGCACTTTCCGATCTTATATATCTTAAAAGACCAATCCCAAATTGAGAAAGCCTAGGGCGACAGTGGAAAGAAAAAACATCCTGAATGTAGAAGGAAGAAACCTTGAGAGGACCAGGACTCAAAAAGGGATCCATCCTCCTTGGGTGGCCTAGATATTTACTAAAACAGTTAAGTTTGTTTTAATAGTAAACTTATGTAAATAACAAATAAACTAAATAATGTAAAAGATTTGAGAGATTGAGTTTTCTGCAGTGAGTTATTGGAGGCCCATTGTCTCCTGATAACTGAATGATGGAGGGAGTTACTGCAGTCTGGTGTGGCCTGGGCATGGTGGGACTGCTTTCTGTTGATGAAATACAAGTAGTGATGCTGAGGCAGAGGAACATCTAAATGTGTGGTGCTGGAGCAGGTACTGGAACATCTGTTCGGAGAGGAAAGAGAAAATGTAGTTACTTATTGGTTAGGAGCACTAACAACTTATTGGTTAGGAGATTAACAATCACTGATGCCATGTGCAGCATGAGACGCCAGCAGCACTAACTATAGCAACGTAGCTGGAAGGTGGAAAACCAGTGGAGAATGAGTCATGCGGCCTAGTCTCTAATCAAAAGCCTGCATAAATAAATAACAATGAAGTAAATAAATTAATTAACAATTTGGAGAGTGTTTGAATCTTTAACTAAAGTGGGGAGATTATTCCATAGTTGGGGCCAAGTATGAGAGCTTTTACTTTTTTATTCTAGGAACTGAAAGGAACTCCTTCACCTTGTGAACAAAGTAGGCGAGCTGGATTGTAAGATTCTAAGAGTTCACGCAGATCATGTGGGGTCAGACAATGAAGAGCTTTATATTTTACAAGAAGTATTCTATAATCAATCGTCCATTGTCTTTAACAACCAAGGTCTTGCCAATCATAATTAATTATAGTGGGAAATAAAAATCCTTCTGTCAATGCCAGATGTTGTGACTGTAAACAGAAAATCAACACTGGAGGCATGAGGTTTTTTTTTGTGTGCACACATGTACGTGTGCATGTACACCTCGTCTTCTTTTATTTGTAAAAAAAATAAAAATAAAATAAACAATGCCTTCACAATGATAGAAAAACCTGGTAATTTTTACCTGGTAAAATTTAATCTCCATGTCTAAATTCCAACATTACTGTATCACTAACAAAGACTGATAACCAATTTATGACCCCCTTATTATTCTGCACAGTCTACACCAAAAATAAAAGGTCTGTCCAAGAAAGAAGGAGCCAAGCGCAAGATCAACATGAGTGGCTACATCCTGTTCAGCAGCGAGATGCGTGCTGTCATCAAGGCTCGGCACCCAGATTACTCCTTTGGAGAACTTAGTCGTCTTGTGGGAACTGAATGGAGGAACTTGGAGTCGACAAAGAAGTCCGAGTATGAGGGTAAGAATTTCTGGCCAGGTTTTATCCCTACTATTCTAAATAACATTCAATTGCAATATTCCATCTAATTGTTAGAAACGGCATAATAACATATATCTCTCTCTCTAAGTATCACCTTCCTGTCCTGACAGTGTCAGTGACCTTGAGTACATGTCACTTATCAAATATTGTGTGGTGTTTTGTGTAGAGCGAGCAGCGAAACTGGTAGAACAGCAGGAGCGGGAGAGGGTCCTTCAGCAGCAGCAGCAGCAGCAGCAACAGCAGGCTTCCCCAAGAGCAGGTACCCCAGTTGAATCTCTAATGGGGGCGTCTCCCAAGCACGCCAAGGAAATCAGAATTAGGCGTCACTGTCCAAATCTTTCACCTCCTGCCATCATCAATTCATACGTTATTCATAACCTATTGGCATCCATTGTAGTACTGTTACTAATTTTGTAGCCCATATATTTTGTTCTTCTGACTAGCACTAGGAATGTATACATGCACTGAGTAATGCTTGATTCATTTACTGTTTTATTTGCATGACTGCACAATGTGTTAACCTCACTCTTGGAAGTACTTCTATCATCTCACATTGACACCTCTGTGTTGTGCTGCCTAACTCGTACACAAGTCTTTTTTTTGTAGTGCATGACCCCAGATGTATTTGCATGTTATGGATGCATGGATTCTCTTGTGTCTCTCCCTTTTCACCCAAGGCATGATGGGAAATTATGGCCCACCCTTCATGCCTATTCAGGGTCCTCCTGATAGCATGATGGGTATGGCCGGCACACCACCTCACCATATGGGGGTGTCCCCGCTGCCTCCCCAACACTACTTTCCATCGGGTTTAGCTGGTTACCCTGGTATGCCCCCACCTGGTAAGCAGCATTACCACAAGCAAGCAACCTCACTAGTCACTCAAAGCCCATTGATAAACGCTGAGAAAAGTTTAGTTACAATCACGTTTGTTAGAATTTTAAGTAATTTAAGGTACATAATATGACACACAAAAGTGTTGGTCATTTAGAAAATCTGTTATTTAGAAATGCTCAAAAATACATTATGCAAACTCGGTTAAAAAAAAGTTGGAACATGGTACAAACTGTAAATAAAAACGTTTTAAAATATTTAATATTATTGTTTATTATATGATTTTTCAGAATAGAACATAGATGACCTATGAAATGTTTAAACTGAGACGATGCATCATTTAAAGGGAAAGATTAGGTGAATTTAATTTTTGTGACAACAACACATCTCAAAGTTGGGGCAAGGCCATGTTTACCACTATGAGACATCCTCTTTCTCTTTACAAAAGTTGTTCAATCTGAGAGATAGGAATTTTAACCCATTCTTGTCTAATGTAGGATTCTAGTTGCTCAACCTTCTCAGGTATTTTTTGTCGTATCTTCTGTTTTATGATACGCCAAACGTTTTTTATGGGTAAAAGATTTGGACTGCAGGCTGGCCAGTTCAGTATCTGGACGATTCTTCTACGCAGCCATGATTCTGTAATTGATGCAGTATGTGGTTTGTCATTGTCATGTTGGAAAGAGATGTCGCCTGGATGGGAGCATCTGTTGCTCTAGATCCTGGATATACCTTTCAGCATTGCTGGTGTCCTTCCAGATGTGTAAGCTGCCCATGCCACATGCACCAATGCAACCCCCTACCATCAGAGATGCAGGCTTCTGAACTGAGTGCTGATAACAACTTGGGTCATCCTTCTCCTCTTTAGTCCGAATGACACGGCGCCCCTGATTTCCATAAAGAACTTAAAATTTTGATTTGTCTCTTCGCAATTTTACACTGTCAAACTCCTTTCTGATATCGCTCTCCACTATTTGTCGGCACAGAATTAGGGGGATTGGTGATCCTCTTCCCATCTTTACTTCTGAGAGCTGCTGCCACTCCAAGATGCTCTTTTTTTCCCAGTCATGTTAATGATCTATTGCCAATTGACCTAATGAGTTGCAATTTTGTCCTCCAGCTGTTCTTTTTTTTTTTGTACCTTTAACTTTTCCAGCCTCTTATTACCCCGTCAATATTTAGCATGAAATTTCCAAATGTCTCACTTTCGACATTTATGTTGTCTGTTCTATTGTGAATACAATATCAGTTTTTGAGATTTGTAAATTATTGCATTCAGTTTTTATTTACAGTTTATACTTTGTCCCAACTTTTTTGGAATCGGGCTTGTATATGTTGTTTATATATAAATAAGAAGAATTATAATACAGTAAAGACAGTGATGGTGTTTATAGAAAGGTATCTAACAGTGCAGAGTACAGGGCACCGGAAACCCCTGCTTGACCCAAATTTTTATGGTATATTATTTCTAGTGGCACACAGTTAAGCGCCATTTAAAGCCATTTGCTTTAATGGCTGAGGTCTTAACAATAGCACTGCTCACATAAATTATGGGATATTTCAAGAACATCAGATAAGCACACCACAAGTCAAAAGTAATGCAAAAACGACTTTAACCTAATTGGTGAAAATACACAGTATAAAAGGATGAAATTGCTGGGGTATCTGAACGTTCCCTGATCTTGAAAGTGCATATACATAATATATATAATATATAAGTACTAACTAAGAAGAACTAGGGCAGGGTCGCCCATAAAAGCAAGACATGACCGCTATTTGATCTTATTGGCAAGAAGGAGCAGGCAGTTTCTTGCTGTCACTGTACAATGGATATGCACCCAGACCATACATATCAGCTAGAACCAGTAGAAGGTGGGCTGATGATCATTGTAACTGGACCAGGGATAAGCGGTCATCAGGACTGAGTCACAGTTTAGTTTGCAACCTGACAACCATCAAGCGTCCTGACCTGGCAGGAACACGTTTTATGTAAGAAAGGGATTCCTTTGGTGGTGGAACTGAACACATGGACTGGCATTCACATTCTACAGACCTGAATCCCATTGATGTACTGGGAAGGCATGTGGCTCCCATAACACCTCTTGGGCTCTGTGTTTTGGCAGTCTTGGGTGACCATACACCCTACTGAACAGTCAGTGTGTGTGACACACTTGTCCAGACCTTCATTCACCTCCAGGAATATATCACTTGTTACCCAATCACGATAACAAAGTTTGCATCGCGTTTGCGTAATCAAACAACTTTCTTTGACATTTTTATTTGCGTTTCTTATTACCTTGTTTAGTAAAATAAAATTAAATGCTTCTTTTTAGTCCCTTCATATTCTCGTATTTTGAAATATCCCCTAATTTTTGTGATCAATGTTGTAGGAAATAAAAGTTGTAATATTAAATACTAATGTATCTAACTGTAAGTGATGTGGCGTAAACAGCTTCTTGCATGTGTATTTTTACTTGTCATACTTGTCATGGTTTGTTTACATATATCATTTTTATTTATTTTCACGATATTTGAAGACAGAACGTAATGCGTTAGGCTTGCTTACGTAAGGCTCTTACACTAGGAATTACAGAAAAGGAAAAAGCATACCTATTTCTTCAGGTTGTATACAGGGGGAGTCAAAAGTCACAGGATGCGTCGCTTGCTTCATCGTTTAGGTTTCTTCGCCGTTGGCGTGACAAACAACAAAAGTTTATATTTATAACCTTTGAACAACAAAAGATGCTGCAAATCAGCAATCGATTTCTGAGACAATTCTGGTCTTCTTTGATCACATCACCACCTTCCAATTGGGGGGAAAAAAACTTATCCTTCATACAATATGGTGGCTCTCAAGATAGTGGCCATGTTTCGGACCTAGATGATAGGTCCCCTCACCCATCACTTGCTGGGGTATTCAGATTTGTTTTTTCGTTTTGTTTCCGAAATGTGTGCCTTTTGACTCACCCTGTGTATTGTACTCTTCGGGCTCTTTACAATTGCTCATTTAATTCTGTACTGGTAAGAACCTTGTTAAAAATCGTTACTGCTGTGGTTGTCTTCTAGCAAGTTCAAATGAATTAATTGCATTATTCAGCCCTTATCTTAATTTGATGCAATTTGTGTATAAGTAATTGGCTCCTTGTACTAGAACATTCTTTTCTCTCTACAGGTGTAATTGGCCCTGGAATGAATGGCATGGCAGGAAGTCCTGGTTCAGGAAACGCATTCGGGCTTCAGGTGAAAATAACACTTGCACTTTGTGCCCTAGATCATCAAAACATGAACTTTTGTCTCTTTTAGAATCCAGCCTTCTAATTCCAAATGCAAACTGATAGTAATGCTTTTTTTTTATTTAGATGGGTACTTATGGCCCAGGGCAGGCTCCACCCCCATATCCAGGCCAAGGTCAGCCTGTCCACCAGCCACCTGCTCCACCCATGTTTGTAGCTCCACCTCCTAGGCCTCAGCGACTACTTCATTCAGAAGCTTATCTGAAATACATTGAGGGGCTCAGTGCAGATTCCCCCACAATAAGCAAGTGGGACCAGAGTCTTAAAGGTAAGTAAGATGAAAGAGAATTCTCCAGAATTATTAAAAGTAGAAGTATTTTCGGTTCAATATTTCCTGATTTTTCATTTTGTCTTGTAGCTCAAAGGAAAGACTCCCGCCTCACTAGAGAGCAGGAGAGCCGTCTTCCATCTCATTGGCTGAAGAGCAAGGGTGCTCACACCACAATGGCTGATGCTTTGTGGAGACTGAGAGATTTGATGATGAGAGACACACTCAATATCCGACAAGCTTACAACCTTTAATCCTTAAACTTTAAACCCTGTCACTCAGGACCCTTATTTATGCAAGCCTGTACTGCTACCAAATGTCATATCTAGGGTTAAGGAGCTAAAGATTTATGCTCCATAGCAATAACAATGTCAGCTTGTTTCTGTCACAAAGGTTTTAGACATGCATGTGGGTACATATTGCACTGGAATTGTCACAAATACATTAGCTAATTTATAACTACTGATATGATGGACTCTTATGTTTTTGTGACAGTTTTAAAAGGGTTTAAATTGGCACTGGTTATTTTCGAGAGTTTAACCAACCAAATGTGCATTTTATCTGTTACACATTTTACAGCTAAATAAATGTTTAGAGGACCTCTGATCACCTCAGACACTGACCTATCGAAAATGTTTCTTTAACCACTTAAATGTCTTATTTATGGTGTGAAAACCCATCAGTAGTATTTTTATGAAGTGCCAAAATATACTTGACTTAGCATTATTTTATTGATAATGTGCTATTTTTGCAAGTTGTTTGGTAAAAAAAATGAAGTGTAATTTGTACTCATTTCATTCCCTGAATATTATCAGATAAAGTTTGATATTAAGAAAATAATTTGTGATTGTTTTAACTTTGCCATTTGAAGTTTCACCAGCACGGAATAAGTTTTTTGCATTTTTCTGTTAGGCTGCTGAAATTAATAGTAATTAAACTTTTACATGAGGTGGCGTGGTGGCTTAGTGGGGAGCACTGTCGCCACATAATGAGAAGGTTCAGTATAAGGTGAGGCTGTCTGGGTTATTACTGTGAGGAGTTTGCAAGTTCTCCCTATGTCCATGAGAGTTTACTCTGGGTGCTCTGGTTTCCTTCCAAGGTCCAAAGTCCTGGGTTAGGTTAATTGGTTATGCTAAATTGGCACTGTTCTGAGTATCTGCACTCATTGATTTGCAAAAAAGAATGAAGCAAGGATGAGTTGTTGAGCTACAATTAAACTTGTGTATGAATAATGCTGTATGCATGTAAGGGATTCCAATACTAAAGTAAAAGGAATTGTCATTTAAAGGAGGCTCTAGTACTCGGTTAGGCCGCCTCTGGCCTGGATACAAGATGAGATATATGGTTCTGCATTGTAGGTATATAGGTTCTACAGGAAATGAGCCTCATATCACTGTTATGGATGACCAACTATCATGTGATTCCTCTCCGTATCATGTGTTGCTAAAGACAATACAGTTCCAGTCTGCAGACTCCAGGTTTCAGATTCATGACACTGACATGCAAACGAAGGTGACGCAGACCAGCTATCAATGGCAGGACACATGGTGGGTCCGGTGAATTTCTTTTAAGCACATGGAAGTGGTCCAGATAGAGGGGTGTGTAGAGAAGGTGTCTGGATGGTGGACAATGAAACTTAAAGCATGTGACACATTCATCTGCTGACAGGCTGTCTGGGCCGTCAAGAGCCTGTTCCTGTTTGCGCACCCTCACACCACCTCAAATTTACAGATGGGATAGAATGGCCAGAGAGGGCGGCCAATTTGACACCCTGCCTCTCTCAGTAAAATGATGTGACCCCTCTGTTTGTGGTCTTGGAGTGCATCATAGAGGCATGTCTAGCAGTCAGCGATCTCTCACCGAGAGGTACGCTACCCAAAAGTAGTTTCTGAGAGCCTTTCTATAGATGGAAGTACTGTAGTTTTATGTTCTCTTGTGGCAAGAGACTGTGTCTAATCGGGTCTACTGACATTCCTTCTAGCATGTATTCCTACTTTGCACCCAGTGTTTGTAAAACAATCGTCACAATAAAATTGACAAGGCTTTACTGAAGGTTACTGTATTATATACTGTACTGCTTACAAAAAGTTGGGTTTTGAAATGTCCTCTGATTTTTATGAGCAGCATAGTATGGGTTGTGTTGGTATAATTATATTAGAGGCTGCAGTGTTTTCGGGGATTACTGCATACTTACTGTCCATATATTATTTTATCAATGATTTATCTAGTTCATTACTGACTGGTTTCTGGCCTCAAGAAACCCAGAGCTCCAAGCTCTATAAGCTGTTCCAGTTAATGATAAATGTCTTATCTTTAGTTGTTTAGTTGTTCACAAAATATTTCACTGAACATCATAAACTGCTGCTGGATTGCTGGATTTGCATTATATTCACTAGACAATAACTGACCAGGGCTAATGGGCGCTCAATTTAAGATTGATTCTTCTCAAGGTTTATTCTTTGGCAGCTGCTTTGTGACAGTAACTATTACTAAATTGTTAAAGAAGTAAATTGAACTTGATGTTGTTGGTTGGATATTTTTTGTTGGGGTATCATTCTCAATTCAGCAATGATATACTGTATATGAAAAGGACCTTTGGTGTTCTGAAGCAAAACGTACCCATGTGCTTGGGTGATTACAAATGTGCTTACAGAAGATTTTTTCAAATTTGACTATGGCAGAATGTCTATGATTATCCGCACTTCTTGAAACATAGGAGCACAGGTCAGTGCAAATACAACCCCAAATCAGAAGAATTTGGGACAGTGTGGAAAATGCAAATATTAAAAAAAATTCAGTGCAGACTGTATGAACCCAGGATATTTAATGTTTTGTCTGATCAACTTCATTTTATTTGTTAATAAACCCAATTCAGGCCTGCAACACAACTGAAGAAAATTCAGGGGATAAAATAATTTTCTAGTAATGAGGTAAAACATTTAAATTCTAATGTTATTTTAAAAAGGTAAATATAACCATGATTTGGAACAAAAGACTTAAAACATAAAAGGCTGTGTCTTTGACGAGCAAAAATGGGCTGCAAATTTATGGGAAAATTATCGAAATGTTTAAAAACCATGTTCCTCCAAGAAAGACTGAAAGGGATTTCCTTACTTCAGTCTTAACATTTTCTGGTTTAATTTGTTTTGCACTGTCTCGCTGGTAAATGCATGGACATCTTGGAGTAATAGACGCTGCTCCAAAATCTTAATGTACTTTTCTGCATTAATGCTGGCATCACATTACAGAAAAGAACTGAAAATGACCTTTGCCAAGGGCACTGACAGAACCCCATACTATGTCAGAGCCTGGCTTTTGGATTTGAAGCTGATAATGGTCTGGATAGTATTTTTGTCTTTGGTTAGCACCATACCTGTCATGTTTGGGATTTATAAGGGAAAATTTCCCCAGCGCGCTTCGAGCCGTCCCACCAGCCCAACTGAGGTTCAGTATCCCTTACATTTCAAGACCGGTTTACAAGAAATCTAAAATAACCACCTGTGAACCACTTACAAACTACAATTAGATGATCAGAATCTGATAGGTCTATCTTTGTTGACACCTGAATGCTGTGGACATTCCTACATATGTAATTCTCATAAATAATACAGCCTAAATGAAAACACAAGAGGGAATTAAAGCACATTTATTTATTTTACATATTTTCATATACGCATTGCTTGTCTTAAAGTAAAACAATTTATTTTCATTACACATTTTCAGTATCTGATGTTCACTCGTGGTTATCTGGCATTCACAGACTTATTATACAGAGTTGTTGCAGACTTTGCATCCTTTAACACGTTTTTGGAAGGGCCGGATTTGTGGGCGGGGCCAGAGTGGTTGATTTTATATGAGAGTCAAGCACAAACAGTGCTGTTGTCTAATGACATATTTTCTATAACAATCTTTCTCACCAGTTCTCATGAGGTTAGTGACATTTCAGTTTGGAGAGGCGAATTTCTTTTTTTCTTTTTTTTCAAATTATAATATAATACAGGAAATTTACAGGAAAATACTAATAGGCTTGAAAGGTATGGTCAACACACAGCCTGCATTTCTTCTAAAAAAGACTTACAATACATGTTTTCACTGTATGATAGTCCATTCTGGATGCATCACAGCCCAGAGTTTCCTCTTTGCACAGTATTACACAGTTTTAAATGCATTTGTTAATGTAACCATGTATTGTATTGCTTGATAAAGGTTTGCCAAAGTTATCCATTGTCTGTGTTTATATCAGCTATTGATGAATAGTGGTTTTTGATGCAATACAGTAGGGAGGACCGAAGAGCACGGGTGTTCAGTTTAAGCTATTTTCCTTGGCCTATTTCTGGACCGTTGAGGAAGGAAATATGCAAATCATTACCAATATTTATTTGAGAAACTTTGTTTTTATACACTTGAGCAACTTGGAGATCCCCTGCCCACCACTGCTCCTCAGAGCCTCAACCTTTCATGGATGCTGATTTTATGCCAAATCATTATTTAGAGCCAACCAAAAAAAAATTCAATTTATATTATTCCTCATGGGAAAAAATGTATTTCTTTACACATCCTTTTCGTGTCTTAACCTGCCTTCTGGAACGAGTTAGCGATGAGTACCAAGGTACCTCTGTATAGTGCAGGTAAGGTAAGCCTAGGTGTTCAAATCCCAACTCTGTCAAGCTGCCACTGTTATATCCTTGAGCAAGATGCCTTGTGCACAAAGCTTCTGCTAAATGCTGTATGCATAAATAATGCAAATGTACACAATGTCAGTGCTAGTTTGAGAACGACCCACCACCGTTTTAGTGCCAGTCTTGTAGTGATGCCATTTTACTGACGAGGACAGACGGTAGCCAGCATGTGTCAATGACTATGGTCATTAAAACTACTCTTCTGTAGGTGCAAATGATAAATTGCCGTAAAGAGCAATGTACAGAGTGAGTCAAAAGACAGGACATGTTGCATGCTGCATCGTGGACTTTTCAAAAAGGTTACCAATACCATTGTTGAGGTTTCTTTGTCGTTAACGGTCTTCGGACTACCAGTGTAGCTTGTCTACAGTCCCTGCTTAAAATGTTACCTGTGACAACTTTCTCTGTTGATAACTTTTGAACCACAAGACATACTGCAAATCAGCAATCGATTTCTGACACAATTCTGATCTTCTTTGATATGCTACATGACCACCTTCCATTGGGAAAAAAATTGTCCATGATCCAACATCCATGATGACATAACCTAAAAATAGACCCCCTTACCCATTGCTTTCTGGGGTATTCAGATATGTCATTTTGAAATAAAAGGGTGTCCTGTGGCTCAACCTGTAGAAACAACACTGGAAAGCAACGGACTGAGAAGAACGTGTCCCCCATGTCTCGGGAACCCTGGCGTTGTGATGTCATTTCCTGGAAGTGGGCGGGACATGAGGTGATTCTCTTTAGTGTTTGCCCTGTGTGCTGTCTCTGCTCTACCTCACCTAGATTTATTTAAAAACACACATCATAATCACGCTCCTAAAACGGGACTCTTATCTGGAACATCGTGACTGATGGAGTAAATTGCACTCGGATCTGACTAAAACCAGGTGAGCCGTGCTGGGTGTCATTTTTGCTCTGTTTTTAGAGAACTGAAGCTAACAGCTAGCATAGATGTTAATAAGTGTAAGCTTCGGATCCTGTTTTATTCTTTCTGACTACATGCTCAGTGAACGCGTGCTCTTGCACGTGCTGCTTGTGTTGCATGGTTGTACATTTTTGCACAATCCTCGCGCCCATTTTTGGAAAGATTGCCAAACCTGGCTGCAACAATAGCTAACGATGGCCTGCATTAGCTTACAGCTAGCTCGGGCTAATCTTCGTAACAACGCGTCAGTTACAGAGCTTTTACCTTTCACATTGTTATCATGTTTAATGTAATTGCAATAACGACTGTTTTATAACATTGGTTGCATTTTTAACGTTAACTGTAATTGTTATCATCAAAGTAGCTGGTGAACTGGTCATTTACTAACGTTCGCTCTGAAGTCCTGTTTCAAGGGTGATTTAAGAATGTATTTAAAGACGTTTCATGATGGACAGATATTTCTCTTATTTTGTACAACTGTTTTTTTTTGTAGTCTTGTGAAAAATGTATATTTATCGTCTACCGCTAATTCACAATTAGAAAAAACAGGGCTTAATATTTTCACCCCAATATCGGCACAAAAGTTTACGTTATCATTGAAATTTCTGTTTGTTTATTTTTTTATATTTAGCTCAGTTTTACTTGCAGCATTACTATAAACTTCTTATGTAGCTTGGTTTAATTCCCACTATTAACATCAAAGCTGCTCAGTGAGGTTGGGGCCCTTTTGAGATTTGCTCCTCCCAAGGTTTCTTCTTTACAATATTTGGGACTTTTTTTCCTTTCCTTTGCACTAGGTTTGCTCAGTTTGGGTTGTGATATTTCATGAACTTTGAGAAAAATGTGCTTTTGTAAAAAGCTCTGGTAAAAAGAAGCTTGACTATACATTAAGCCCTGGTTAATAAAACATCTATCCATGTGAGCTGTCTTTTTTATTTCGACAAATTATTAATCAACCCTGTCCTTTTAGTTAACGTGCATGTGGCATACCTTTTTTCAGATGCTTTTTTGGTTTTAAGGAGGTGATACATCAGTTGAACCAGCAGTCTGAATTTTGTTTCCATCAGTAATATTTAAAATTGACATCAATATCTGCTGTCAGTATTTTTGGGATTTTTTTGTATGTAAAAAGGAGACCAATAGGAGAACAAAAACAGTGGTCTTGTTTGTCTATTTCCTGTGTCATGGGAATAATCTGAAAGTTTATCTTAAAACCTTATCTGTTTTTCTGTTGAATATGCATATGTAGTGTTTTGGTTACTGTTATGCTGGTCTACCAACTTTGCTGGTAAGGCAATTCGAGTTTACCAGCTAAACTGTCACCAGTAACTAGTGGTTTTAAGACAATGTGATGTCACACTGTGATGATGAAAGTGGCAATAATATGTGAATAGTGTGTCTGAGAATAATGGGGGACTATGTGGGAGATTTTAAAGGTGTTTATTGAGATGATTAACTGATTCATCTTGCGTGTTTTTATCCTTTATTACCATTGATTAGAGCTGTCAAATCAAATAAGCAAGAATGTAGTCATGTCAGCATAGCCCAGAGAACACAATACTGTAGTCATATATTTAGCATTGACGTTTTAAACTGCTGAAACTAATTGAAGTGGTGTACAAGTGTACCTTCCAGAATGATGGGGCTACAATTAAGTAATTTATATATATGCATGTGATCATGTGATCTGCAGTAGCTTAATGCAGTACCATTATTACAAACATTGTTGAAACCACTAAATGTTTTGAACTGCTAAACAAATCAGTTATCCTTAGTAGCTGGCATCTTGTCCCAACTCACATGACCTTCTAATTCTTTATTGGCTGCTGCTGTTATTATTATGTAAAACACGGCACATTCGAGTAGGGTTGGCTATTGTTTGAGTTTTATTGACTCTGATTCCTATTCTTGTTGTCGCTTCCAGTTTTCAATTAGAAAATGATCAAATGTACTAATATTTCTACTTCAAAAGAAATCACTTTACATTAGGTGGCTTAATGCATTAAAGCAGTCAAAAAAGAAACATTTCAGCAACAGAGATTACTTATCACCAGTAGAAACTGAGAAATGTTTTGCTTTTCTAGGCTATTGATTTAGGACATTAACCCATGTTAAGTATTTTCAGTCATAATACAGCCAAACTATACATTTAAGATCACCCCCTCAGTCACTTTGCAAAATATAATGCAACTTTATTATTTCATGAAAGTTTTGTTTGTAATTTTATATTTTATAAAAGTGCTTTAACTGGGTCAAAATTTACAATCGAACCTATGAATAATGTAAATAGGATTGATTTTTGCATCTACACTGAAAATGTGTGGAACATGAATTTAATAAATTGTTTAAACAGCATTGCGCCACTGAAATGACTTTTTTTTTTTTTTTACAAAACTGAAACAGGCAAAGAGGTTAAAGCTAATTCTAGCGAGAGAACAGTACCAATATTTCAGTGGCATTATTGAAGGTGTGTGTGTGTTCTTCATATACCAAGCAGGAATTTTACTTGTGAGAATGTAAAACTATTATGTATTAATGTAATGCATATTGTAAATAGAGCCCCACATTTGGTATTTGAGTTTTTTTCTTTCACCTACACCTGTAGGCCACCTGTTGTAGCTGTTGCTCCATCTAGATTTTTTTTTTTTGGTACTACGGGTGTCTTGCAGGGTGTCGGGCTTTACTTAAAGCCATTTTGATGTGTTGTCTGGATTGTAATGATAATTACTAGCTGTACAAATATGACTTGCATATAGAAAAAAAGCCATGCTTTTTGTGTGATTTCATCCTCTTTATTTTTCCACAGGCAGAGCTTTGCAGTCTTCTTCCACTTCACCTGCTCTCCCCTCGTTCTTGCAAACATAATCACTGTATTCTGTGATAATCCTCTACTAGACTGCAAAGCATCTTCCTAATCAGCCATCAGTCAAAATGTCTCAACTTCAGTTCCAGTCTCCTGGCAACCCTGTGCCCACTTCATCCCCTGTACAACCCCAACCTGGGTTCAGCATTCCCTCTGCTACTGGCCCTTTACCTTCAGAGAGTGCCAGTCACCCGCTTCGAAGCTCTGCCCTGCCCTCTGCCTCTGCCACCTTGTTCTGTAACCTTACAGGTGGGATGTTAAATCTGTTGCTTTTATTAAGTACATATCGCTTTACCTAATATTATTCTATTATTATGTTGCAGCCTCTAACATGGCAAACCCTAAAGAGAAGACCCCCATGTGTTTGGTGAATGAGTTAGCCCGTTACAATAAGATTCAACCTGAGTACAAGCTACTCAGTGAGCAAGGACCAGCTCATTCTAAGGTACACCAGCCCTTATCTTTTTTGTCTTGTTTCAACTACTGCATACAAGCTGCTTAAAAGTGGTGTCAGTACTTTGCCGAGATAAGCAAAAGCTACTTACAGGCTGCGATTTATTAACATTTACAGTATTAGGCCTGGGTGTCTCAGTGGGTATGGCTCCTGATTTTGATCCTCCCTTTCCGTGTTGAGTCTGCATTTCCTCTGTCCATGTGAGCTTAAGCCCGACATTCAAATATCATGTACATGTATGTATATATAATATTGAGTGGCCCGAGAGTGTGTTATGATGGATTGGCCCCCTGTCTAGGGTTGTTCCAGCCTTGAGCACGATGCTGCCGGCTTTCCTAGTGGTGACTCGGGCCTTGGACTGATGACCTGTTATTAATTTAGTGATTTGTGACTGAACTCTGACTAGCTTGTGGAGGGTGCAATATTTGTGGGAAGTTTATAGTCTTTATACTCAGTTAAGTTAGTGTTAGTTGTCCAGCTGTCTATAACAACAACCAATTTCAACCATAGATTGTTGATTACTGTTTGAGAACAAATGAGATTTCAAAGCCAAACAAGCTAATTGCAACTGTTGATAAGTCATGCCTAGCAATTAAATCTATGTAGACTGAAAGGCTGGTTGTGTCTGTATTTTGTCTCCTCGCGCAAATTGTTCACTCAATTTTTTTTTTTACTTCAGTCACACGCATTTAGGTAGAACCCAAGCTTTGTATATGCATGTTTTATATACTCCATAGCTGTGTACAGTAGTCTGTCCTACCTGGCTACATGATGCAGTGAATGCATGAACGTGTTTGTCTTTTATTGCTTTGCAAAGTGAGTTACATGGTCATTGTCAGCTCGCAGATCGTTATAGCCATTAAGATATTGTTCTAGATGATACATATTGCACAACTCTACAGGCTTGTGGTGACTTGTGAACATCTCTGCCCTGCAGTGTTCATAAGTGTTCACATAACATAAAAGTCCTCAGTGAAATGTTTTTATTCACATTATGCATCTCCTGACGATCTTTGCCGTGACCTAGATATTACATGTGATCTCTTTCACTCTCTCATACCCTGACAAAATAATTTCTGTGGTGTAGATCTTCACGGTGCGGTTAGCTCTGGGCGAGCAGCACTGGGATGCAGAGGGCACCAGTATAAAGAAAGCTCAGCACTCTGCAGCAGCATCTGCTCTCGCCCAGACCACGCTGCCCAAACCAAGCAGCAGAGTCCCTCGACACCACAGTAGGAACCAAGGTGGGTTCTACACAGGTTTTCCACAGTTTATGTACTGATGTTCACCTTTAATTTTGTTCTAGCACACTATAGCTATGACTTTCTAATCCATTTTTAAAACCAAGTGCTAATGTCATGTTAGAGGTCAAATAGACTACCCTTGCTTTGGCACTTCCAATAGCCTTACTATTGACACTGAATTAGTGCTTATTTTAGGGTAATTTTACATGTGAAGTGTGATTTTGTTTGAAAATAAAGGCTTTTGACTTTGTTTTTCTCTCAGCAGACAGCATGACACACACTGTGGAGCTAAATGCACTTTGTATGAAGCTGGGGAAGAAGCCAATCTATAAGCTTATAGACCCATACCATGGCATGAGACCTTCATTCAACTACAATATCAGAGCACCAGGGCCCTATGCCCGCTCCATGCACCAGTAGGTTCACGCTGATAAAACTGACTATTGCTGCCTTGACAGTTTGTTAAGCTAAGTTAAAGGATTTCAGCATCGTTACAGTTCAGTCAGACTTCACAGCTGAGGAGAATTGCTAAGTTTTAATTTAGTCTAACTATATTCCAGATTCTGTGTATATGTGACGATCAAAGCAGTAACTTGGAACAAAACATACTGGTTTCTGCTTTATCAGGTATTATTATCCGTTTCCCCCATTGGCACCTGTTCTGTATCATATGGAGCTGTCCATCGGAGGGCAGCAGTTCCATGGGAAGGGCCGCACACGGCAGGCTGCCAAACACGATGCTGCTGCAAAAGCTATAAAATCTCTGCAGAAAGAGCCACTGGTCCAGCAGCTAGTTGAGGTAGGTTATTAACCTGTCCTAATTTAATTTAAAAAAGTGCTATTCTTTCTGCACGTTTAGCCATGTGTATATGTCTTAGATGGATAGATGTACAAATATAATGCGATTATTCCACTTCATTCCACGGGTTGATGGGTACAATAAGTGGAATTAATAATGTTTATGATTAATTTATTTTATCTGTAGATGGATAATGAACCAGAAGAAGAAAACCTCAACAAATCGGAGATAAGCCAAGTGTTTGAGATAGCACTGAAGAGGAACATGCCTGTGAACTTTGAGGTACAACACTCTCTTTGATCTTTGAAATCCCATAAATGTCTTGAATCAGCTGTAACTTGTTACAGTTTATACAGTAGCAGGTTCCATTTTATATACTGTACACAACTACACTGTCTTTTCACAATTATTGCCATTGCTGGTAAAAATGAGTAAAATTGTTTATAAGAAATTTTGGGGAATTTGCTTAATCTCAGACTGAAATATTTGAATTCAAACCTTTAATTGCAGTAAATTTTGTTGAGGGGAAAAATGTCACTCATCAAAAAATTATTATTTTTAACAAATCACAACGTAATAGTATTCCCTTAAGAATGTTAAGAAAAAATAAATGTAATTTTTTTTTTGTAATCATTTTTATTATTTTTTTTAATTGTTCAGTGTCTAGGAACTTTCAGTAGTCTTGTCGTTGACATCTTGTTGTAATGGTGTATCAAATTTATATGTGGTTACTGAAGTCAAATTCAACATGGGAATGATGAGAACACATTTAAACCAAGAAAACAATGTGCTAATAATATCGGGCAATAATTAAAAAGTTCTAATCAATAGGAACCATAACATACATTTGGGGATGAAGATCCAAACGTATTTTGCCCTCACAGCCTTGCAGTCTCCATGCCACCTATGGCTGATATTCAGAAGCATTCTTAATGCACAAACATATGCACGTGGAGTTTATTGAGCGCTACTGGGTTTTTGACTAGAATCGTTTTCAATGGTCAGGTGAAACAACCGTTAAGCACTTTGGAATTCAAGGTGGGTTTTGTTATATAAAAAAAAGCATAATCACTTGATGAAAAACTTGATGGCCACTATTCAATATTGTCGAGGAACTTTTCATGTTGGGTGTATCACATCACGTATATAATTAAAAAAAACAGGACATTTTAAATCAAAATCTGTCCGCCTCTGGTTTACTGAACGAAAGGCTAATCTTCTGCCATTTATTTAGAAAACCTGTGGGAGAGTACAGTGCACACGAGAGAATCTAGGATACAGCACAATCAGAAAAGATTCTGTAAAATGGGATTGATCTCCAACATTATAAGATGTAGGAGAAGGTGGTTTTATTGGCAAAGGCAGGCATGCCAATAATTGTGGAACATAGGGTTTTGTTGGGGGTATTTCACTCCTCGCACTACATCTTAGTAATTTAATTTGGCAATTAAAGGTTGAGATTTTTCATATTTCAAGTGTGAGATTATGCTGATTGACCAAAACTTATTCCAACTCCGCTTTGCCTGGGATGTCAGAAATTTTGGACTGTAGCTTATTTCTTAAACGTACTGCTGTCAAAGTAATTGCCACAAAAATTTTGGCTTACATAGTAAAGCTAAAGTCCTTCTGATCAGGTACTGAAAGAGGCTGGACCCCCTCATATGAAGAGCTTTGTGGTGAAAGTGACCGTTGGCGAATTCGTGGGAGAGGGGGAGGGAAAGAGCAAGAAGATTGCCAAAAAGCTGGCTGCCACTGCTGTTTTAGAGGACCTGCGCAAATTACCACAGCTGCCAGTCACAGACAAGATGCCACCTCGCATAAAAAAGAAAACCAAGTCCATTGTAAAGGTGAGCTGCTGCATGTTACTTCATTTACATTTACGGCTTTTATCCAGGGTGACTCGCAACTTATACAGTTTACAATTCAAGCAACTTGAATTGGTTAAAGGACCCAACTGTGGCAGCTTTGGCAGAGGTAGGATTTGAACTTTAACCACTGGGTTACTGCGGCCCTTCAGTGATATTACCAGACTATAACACTAAGTTTTTAAAAACTCCAAGTAAGCATGTATGTTTTTTCAAGCATGGAAAAATAAACCATAACACCACCTATAAAACATGTATAGTTAGTATATCCACCATGGAGGAATGAAAGAAGATGGAGTGTAAGGTTATTTTATTGTCTTATAGAAAATGTGCAGATTCTTAATATGCATGTGTAAGTGTAGCGCTTGTGTTTGTGTGTGTACGGAAAGTATTCAGACCCCTTTAAGTTTTACACTCTGTCATTGCAGCCATTTGCTAAAATCAAAAAAAGTTAATTTTATTTCTCGTTAATGTACACTCAGCATCCCATCTTAACAGAAAAAACAGATATGTAGATTTTTTTTTTGTAAATTTATTTTTAAAAAAGAAAAACTTAAATATCACATGGTCATAAGTATTCAGACCTTTTGTTGTGAGACTCCTCTTTAACTCAAAAGCTGTCCATTTCTTCTTATCCTTCTTGAGATGGTTCTACTCCTTCACTGGAGTCCAGCTGTGTTTAATTGAACTGATCGGACTTGATTAGGAAAAACACATTGTCTATATATGAAAGGTCACAGGGCTTATCGATGCAAATGAGACTCATGAGATCGAAGGAACTGCCTAAGGAGCTCAGAGACAGAATTGTGGCAAGGCACAAACCTGGCCATGGTTACAAAAAAATTTGCAGCCCTCAAGCTTCCTAAGAGAACAGTGGCCTCCATAATCCTTAAATGGAAGAAGATTGGGATGGCTTGAACTCTTCCTACACCTGGTCGTCCAGCCAAACTGAGCAATTGTGGGAGAAGAGCTTTGGTTACAGAGGTAATGAAGAACCCAAAGATCACTGTGGCTGAGCTCCAGAGATGCAGTAGGGAGATGGGAGAAAGCTCCACAAAGTCAACTATCACTGCAGCTTTCCACCAGTCGGGGCTTTGTGGCAGTGTGGCCTGATGGATCCCTCTCCTCAATGCAAGACATGAAAGCCTAAATATAATTTGCCAAAAAAAAACACAAGACGAAGATTGAACTTTTTGGCTTGTGTTATGTGTGGAGAAAACCAGGCGGTGCTCATCACCTGCCCTATACAATCCCAACAGTGAAACATGGTGGTGGCAGCATCATGCTATGGGGTTTTTTTTTTTTTTTTTTTTTTTTTTTTTTGGTTTTTTTGGTTTTTTTTTTAACTGCAGGGACAGGAGGACTGGTTGCAATTGAAGGAAAGATGAATTCGGCCAAGTACAGACATCCTGGAAGGTTCACCTTCCAAAAAGACAATGACCCAAAGCACACAGCTAAAATAACAAGAGTCCAGAGCCCTGACCTAAACCCAATTGAGCATCTTTAGAGAGACCTGAAAATGGCTGTTTACTAACGTTCACCATCCAACCGGATGGAACTGGAGAGGATCTGCAAGGAAGAATGGCAGAGAATCATTACTGTAAAAACACATGGCTGTGAAACAAAGTGGTACATTTAAAGGGGCCTGAATACTTTCTATACCCACTGTATACATATATGCTATATACACACTATATTGCCAAAGTTATTTACTCACCCATCCAAATAATTCAGTTCAGGTGTTACAATCACTTGGCCACAAGTTTATAAAATCAAGCACCTAGACATGCAGACTACTTCTGCAAACTTTTGCGAAAGAATAGGTCTGACTGGAGCTCAGTGAATTCGGTCTATTCTTTATTGGATTGTGGGTAATACAGTCCAAGTCTTTGCATTACAAAATTTTGATGCACTTCTTTCACCTTCTCCTTTTAATGGTTGGCACAGCAGACCATCCTGGCCTGCATAACACAATTGGCACAGGTTTGACTTCCTGATTCAGTCTTCGCCATTTATCTAGGCCGCTTTCCAATTCAACTGGGATTTGGACCCTCAGTCTCTGCTGTTTCTACCCACTGAGCCACAAGAGGTGCTCTGCAATGCAAATTAAGAACTAAGAGACTTATGTTTGGACAGTAGTCACTGGAGTATTCAGATTGATTGCTGTGGTGGTGTGTCTGCGCCAAGTAACGTCAACCAGGAGTAATCGAACCAGTGATTTTAAGAGTTTCAGAGTTCAGAAACTAATTTATTTGAGACCATCTCCTATTTAAAACTGAATGTGTGAGTAGCCATGTAGCTTTTAGCTGTTCAGACTGCACAAAACTGTTCAGCTTAAAATAATGGAAGTGCTTGAATCCGAATTTGAGTTTGATGGAAGACACAATTATGTGATCTGCTGATGAGTTGAATGGATTCAGTTCACTGTTTTAAGTATTCATTTCATATTGTTGACTTTAATAAATTAAATTGCAATTGTCTTCCTCCATTATAGAATGCTAACGTTAAAAAGAGAAGTCATAATATAGAAAAGAGTAGCACACCACTTGCTGCCTTTTATGTTGAAAATGCTACCTGGTGCAAAGGCTTTGACATGTGCCATTGTAGAAACCTGAAAGAAGTACAAATTAAGGGGTTACATGCACTGGAGTGCCAAAACCCTGCTAGATTTAGATTTCTGGAAATCTGTGAAAGGCCAATAATAATAATATTGTTTCCTGTTGTCTGATTACTTGTTTGCATGTATGACAATTGATTTGATCATTTCTAAAAATCTAGTTGTCTGGGTCTACATGTCGTCTTTTAGCTGCAAACAAGTCCAGAGTATGGGCAAGGAATCAACCCAATAAGCAGACTGGCTCAGATCCAGCAGGCTAAGAAAGAGAAGGAGCCTGAGTATATTCTGGTGACAGAGAGAGGACTTCCTCGACGTAGGGAGTTTGTAATGCAGGTTTGTTAAGCCTTATCTCTTTTGGGGAATGTTTGCAACTGCGAATGCCCATCTACACTGCTCACAAAAAATAGGATAGTAGGATATTACATTTTGAAGTACGCTCTAATTTGTGTGAGCAGTATATGTAATATAACAGATAAAATAAGTTGTTTTCCTGGCTCTTTCAGGTTACAATTGCTGGACAGTCTGCTGAGGGCATGGGCCCCAGTAAAAAGGTGGCCAAGCGCAATGCAGCAGAGAAGATGCTGGAACTCCTGGGCTTTAAAGTGCCTCAGCCACAGCCTCCTAAACCAGCACTGAAAACTGAGGAAAAGGTTTGATCCCAAGCCTATATAAACAATTTATGTTGCCATGTGTGTCTGAAGTGCCTCTCTGGTATATAATTCTAGAGAGCACCATGCTAATGTTAAAACCAGAATACAGGCTGTTTTGCTATAACAAATTATAATTTGTAATATAATTGTAATTTGTCTTTTAACTTTAAATGTTTCAGCCATAAACAGGTCAAATTATAAAAAAAAAAAGATTAGCCTATGTTTGTTTTTGTATTTTTCTTACTTAATTAACCAATTTATTTTTCTGACTATCGATTTACTTTGTATTAAATTATTGTAGGAACTACGGTCTGTGTTGCACATGGATGCTTTTAGGCATCACGTTTCTCTGCCAGTTGGATGTGAAATTACAAAAATGTACTCTTCTTAAAGTGTCTAGAAGGTCGTATTGCATTGCATGTTCTGAAATTTTTTGTTTCTTCAACTGGACCGAATTCCTCTTAGTTGTGCACTGCCAGCATGGTCAATTTATATTTCCACTATACCAATCACTTTATTATGACAACCTCCTTGATTCTACACTTATTAATTGTGGATCATTCATAGCACTGCAGTGACCCTGATATGGTGGTGGTGTGCTGGTGTTTGTTGTTCTGATATGGTTCAGGCACAACAGTTCTGCTGTTTTTTTAAACACCGTTTTTATTCACTGTGTACTCCCTTACACACGTCGACCATCTATTGTTGCACAGATTGTGTTCATTTTCCTCTAATCCTTCAGCAGTGCTCACTGGACAGCAGTGACACTGAGGTGTTTTTAAAACTCCAGCAGCACTGCTGTGTCTGATCCACTCATAACAGTACAGCACACCACCCCCACGAGTGTCACTGCAGTACTAAGAATGATTGTAGGATTGTGATTTGTGTTGGTCCTGTGGGGTTCTGACCATTTAAAGGACGTATTGTGGTCATTAAACGACGCATACCTACGCACAAAGAAGAAGTGTGGATTGAAGAAACTGACACGTTGTCATCGACAGAGCTTTTAACTCTGATTGCTAGTGTTAGTTGTGGTTGTTTTTATTGTCTTGTTTTTGAGGTCATGTTATGTTTTAAACATTTTATACAGCCACCTTTGAAAAAACCTGGAGATGGGCGTAAAGTAACCTTCTTTGAACCAGGCTCTGGGGAGGAGGTCACTCTGGGTAGGTTTCGCAAAATAAAAATAGACAGTTTACTGTAAAACAAATATCGTTTGGTAAATGCTTTAATCATTCAGATCTAATTGTATTTTAATAGTACATTAGTTGTTCAAGTTCTCTTTTATACTGGAAGGTCTATAAATAATCACATGCTTCTGTGTAGTCCCAAAGGAGGAAGAATTCCGTTTGCCCTTCCACAGTCATCAGCAGCTCCCTGCAGGCATCCTACCCATGGTGCCTGAGGTGGCACAAGCAGTTGGTGTCAGCCAGGGTCCTCACACAAAGGACTACAGTCGCCCTAACCAGGCCAAAGCTTCAGTGACAGCCACCATTGCCAATGAACTTCTGTATGCTGGAATGTCCCAGACCGCAGAGGGTATATTGAAGTTGAGCAAAAACATGGCCCAGAGGTCCCATGGACCCTTCACTAGGCCATCGGAACAGCTTGGCTACCTGGCCAGTGTACAAGGTCTACAGGTAGGCATTTAAGTTAAAAATTGAAAAATACCACACAGTGATGCCATAAAGTCCAACATAGGACACACTTTCACATGCCTTACACAGGTGGAATACAAAGACTTTCCCAAAAATAACAAGAACGAGTTCGTGTCCCTGATCAACTGTTCCTCTCAGCCTCCCCTTATAAGCCATGGTATCGGAAAGGATGTGGAATCCTGTCACGATATGGTGAGTAGTGCATCAGATCTGCACTTCAGTGAGGTTGCTGGGTTTCTTTTTCCAAGGAAAATGCCTTTTGGTCACATGGGAAGTCCTATGCTTTTAAGTGTCTATTTGTGTGTCAACCGCATGTTTTATTGAGCATGTGCTTTCATGCTTCACTTTTATTCACAGGCTGCTTTCAACATACTGAAGCTGCTCTCAGAGTTGGACCAACAGACTGGTGATCGCCCAGCCAATGGACCGGTTTCTGGGTCAGTGTCCACTGGGGAATAGATGGAGAGTAATAATATGATTATACCCGGTTCCTTGACAAAATCATCATACACTGTCCTACCAGTGTGCACATTATAAGCATTGACATCAATTTAAGAATAACATTTGAGAACTCAATCATGAATCAATAAATTTAAATAGACTTGGCTTGGTTACGTGATCAGCGCCATTAGGTTAACTTTTAGAAACTTGCTCAGGTACAACCAGTCACCTTCCAGATAATAATTAGAACCAGGTTAATTGACCCCAATCTTTGAGGATTCCACTACAAGTAGTCCATAACAATGCAAAACTTTCTAATATTTTACCATGGTTAGAAAGGTGCTTTCAGCATGACTCGAGGATAAATCTGTGGAATGGTACAAGTTAAGAGAAGAATTAAAAAAGCATTTGTTTTTCTTCAGTGGAGACAAGATGTTTGATCAGGATTGTGTGCAAGGTAAAATGAAAGCTGTGAAGTGCACACTTACATTTTGTAATGGGGACTTTAAACCCCAGACCTTCTGCTTGATAGTCCACTATCCTAACCATGAGTCCACCACAGTTATTCTGCTAGACAGCTGAGGATGTACAGGTTGTTCATCTTTAAGTACTTCAAACTAAAATAGCCCTAATCATAGTGCCAAAGAGAGTCATTCACAGCCTTAAGGTTGGGATTGTAAATGTCTGAGTGGCCAAGTCAAATCCCTAACTTAAACCAGATAGGAAAATTGGGGGGAGAAATAGAGAGAGGTCAAAATATTCAAATATTCCCCTATCTAGCTCTAAAAAGCTAGTAGATCCCTAGCCAAACAAACTGATGACTGCAATTGGGGTTAATCACTTTTTCAACCCTAATATTCTTATCTTTGTAATACGTTTAACCCTTTGAGGACCAATATACATATTTGTCTCATAATTCTAAATGCGGTTGAAACAATCTGAGGTCCTGGAAGGGTTCAAATGAAGTGTTGCGGGTAAAAAAACCTTCATTTTTCTTAACCCTTTCAGGACCTCATATGGCATCAATTTAAATGTATGGCGCAAATATGTCTAAATATTACCCATAAAGGGTTAAGGGGTACTATAATTTTTTTATTTGAATTTGTTTTTGTGCGTGCATGTGTACTTATCACCTTGATTTTCTTCCCCTTCGTTGTAGGTGCGGCAAGCAGGACCTAGAGGGCAACTCTCTGCTCAAATCAGCTAACTCAAACACCATGGCAAAGAGTCTGGATGGCACTGTGTAGAATATCTGATTGGTTGTATCATTAGGAAACACTAGAGAAAAGGCAGTTCCAGAGTTCACATAGAATTTAAACCTTTCAAAGGTGTTGCTGTTTCACAGTTAAACAAGATTAACCGAGAGATCTCTGCTCTTTGATGTTGTTTAATTGTACGTAGTAGTGTGGCTTCATCATATCCAGTGGTTTTGTTTTTGTTATGGATTGTTAAAATGCTAAATGTAATTAAAACTTGAATAGGTTGTTTTCTCCTCATTTAAAGATAAAGTCTAAAGATGATTTTTTTAAAAAAAAATGCTAGTTCATTACGGTCACCCATAGAGGATGTGGTGGGATAACTGTGTTAGTACTTTTGTGACGTGAAGTATAAAACCGCATGGGAGGATATGGTGAAGCTAATGCAAGAAATCTCTGTCAGTTTTTCTCCAGTGCTTTTGAAGGCAACCAAAAAACCGCATTCATTTGCATTTCCATGTAGGACTGAGAAGGTGTTTTGTTGCTATCAGTTTGATGTATGGTGGTGTCCTGTGATGACCTAGCTCTCTGTGTGTGAATGTGACAGGGCTGAATTAACGCACTAATCATAAACCTCTCGTATAGTCAAACTGATGCACCCTCTCACCCAGTGTAAACTCTCCCTCTTTCTGCCAGTATTCCACATGGAATGCAAGTAAAATGCCATTGTGTTCTAAATCCAGTCTCTGTTAGTGTTTTCATGTGAACTAACTGGAGAGAGTATATGTATGAAGAAAACGTGGGAAATGTATATCGAATAGCCTTTCAGTGTTATTAGAAGGCTTATCAGGCATTATGGTAACCTTGTGTAACGAAGAACTTGCACATTTATGCGAACAGAAGTTTGGTTGTTTTAGTCATTAACTGGCTTCTTTGTTTTCATGTTTAGTAAACCATTTTAGCATATTTTAATAAGTTGAAATTAGATCTTTAAAACAGGTCTGTTCTGCTTATTCTATGAGATTTTGTTACTCTGACATGTTGTTGGAACAGGTTCATCACTTCAACTGTTTAGCCAAGTTCATCAAAGATTGGGTACATGAACAAGGAGTCACTTGTTTCTATTTTTTAAAGCTTTCAATTTCATTTGTGCTCAACATTGGATACAAGTTCGAGTCCCCGCAAGTGTTCACGTTGGCGTTAACATTCAGTAAAAATAATTCTTAAAATTCTAACATGAAATGTGCTGGTTTATTAAAATGCGTCGTTTATTTCTAATTATAGCTTTTATACAGAGATATGGATACAGTGAATGGGGTAATTTTATTTTTATGTTTTTAGGTTCAAAGACAGAAAGCACAAATCTCTTTATGAATTGCTCTGTTTGGGACTGCATATGAGTGAGGCCTTTCCTGTAATCACAGTGCCTACAGTATTATATCCTCTGTGGGGAAAAGTCTAGCCATAACAAAAAGTAATTCTGTATTTCAGCACTAGCGAAAATGCCACAGACTATTTACATTACAAAAAATACTAGTGATGCTAGAGGCTGATTGAGGCTTTATTAACTGTGGACTTTAAAATGCATACATTTAAATTTTCACCATTTTAAGTGCCATTGCTAAACTAATTTAACAAAATGCCAACAAAAAGTTCTCTTGTGTTCATTTATCATTATTTTCAATTAAGAGGTTATACTTTAGAATATATGTTTAAACTTTGAGTGACTTTGATATGACATTTGAGTTTTTTCCGCAAGTTTTTAAAAACGCATCACTTAGACTATTACTTTATTAATGTCACTTTTTGCATAGCTGGAAGTGCTCAGTTTTGTCTAATGAATTGTATCCTGTAGATCAGTATTAATTTGTCTAGCACAGAAAAAAAAACAATTATCCCATCTCCACCAAACTTAAAGCATAAAATGTTTTTTAAAATCTATTTCTGCATAAGTATGTCTGAAAACCAAAAGGGTTGTCAATGACCAGATTAAATATAACTGTTTATGGGTAATGGCAGGGCGGTGGCTCGGTGGGTAGCACCCCTGCCTCACAACAAGAAGGTCCTGGGTTCAGTCCCAGGGTGGAGTCTACCTGTCCTTCCAGTGTCTGTGTGGGTTTACTCTGGGTACTCCTTACACAGTCCAAAGACATGCGTTTGAGGTTAATTGGTGTCTATAAAAAATGTGACTATTGGTGCACTCTACGATGGATTGGCAACCCGTCTAAGGGTGTGAGACAGTAAGACATGTATTTCTCAGTAAACAAAAGAAGTGATTATGATGAGGAATATATCAAGCTGTTCAAAAGAACAGGAGAGTAATAATTAGCAACTGAAAAAATAAATAAATATGAATTCACTTTCTAATCTGCGTGAAGCTGGTGGCATAGGTCACAAAGCAGGAACATCCCTGGACAGGGTACCACTTCATTGTAGGGCACATACACTCACATGCTCATACACTCTTCAGCCACTTTAATGTACTCAATTATCCTAAAGCATACACAGTGGTCTCACAGCAAGAAGGTCATGGGTTCAATCACAGGGTGGTGTTGTTTTTTCTGTGTCTGTGTGAGTTTACTCCCAGTCCAAAGATGTGCATTAGGTTAATTGATTACTCTAAATTGACATTGTAGTTAGTTCTGATGTAAACTTGTGTGTAGTAATAACCTTGTGTGTGTCACTGATGCCGATAGCGACGTTAAGCAAACCAAATAAACACTAAAGGATGTGTTTCGGCTCCGGTAGGAAACTGGAGTACCTGGAGAAAACCCATTTGGACTACTCCACATGGTATCTTACTCAGGACGTTCTTGCTATGAGGTGTTGGTGCTATCTACTGCGCTGCTCACTAATAAATATATTTCTTCAAAAAGAATTAGCAATAAAGCACGACTTAGTAAGGAAGTAAAACTCAATTATACCTTTAATGGTATATCCCCATGTTTTTTGTGAATAGGGTGTTAAACAAATCGCCACTTTTTATGCTCTGCAGCAAACATTGAAATTCGTATTATTTACAAGGCTAATCCAACAAATGCAGGCTAACGATTAGCTGTAGGCCTACAAATGTTTTTTGTTTTTCTCTAGTGCAGGATGGTGCTCAACTCTTGGTAGGTCTTAAATTGCTGATTGTTCTATTCAGTATGGAACTTATTCTGTCATGTTTAACAGTGAATTTGACCCGTGCGTGTGTGTGTTCTGTGTATCTGCGCCGTGCAGTTTGAGCTTATTTGATTTAAGGAGGACGTGCCAAATATTGCATTGGATGCACTACCTGTAATAGGGACGTTAAGTGCTTCCAGAAAGTTACAGTCACCTAAAACGAAAGGGTGTTGACTGTGCGACTGGACAGGTCTATAAGCATTCCTAATTTCTAATTCACTCCTACAGCCCAACGTCTTTACAGTGTATTATATAATTATATATTGCATTATTACTAGATTTATCCTAAGGCAACACGGCATCAAATGCTGTATGTCGCTAGAGGGCGTAGTGAGACCGACCTCATTTATAGTAACGAAATGTGCAAAATCCTTTCAATGTATAGGCTATTATACTGTATATAGGCAACCATAAACCGTTATCATTTTAGTTTTAAACATCACGTCAATACGAAAAATGTGTGGTAAGTAAAAATAACATAATTATTAAATAATAATAGTATTTGTATGTTTCTTTGTAGATATTACGAATAATGGCTGATCAATACTTATCCACTCTAAACAGAATTTCCAGTTTCATTTTTTCCTCAATCTCTTTCTGTGTTATTTTATCAACTAGAAAATTGTACTCCAGCACTCTTCACTCAGAATTTCCCTATTGTGAATGCACTTACAGGAGGATCAGAGGATATTTGCAGTTAGTCCTTTAAATCCAAAGGGTGAAGAAATAAAGGGATAGTACAATTTCCTGGAGTGTCCCAGTGCTGCTCACCACAGGTTCTGAAAGAATGTGCAACTGACAAAGCCTCACAAACTGTGTCCTGTTGATAAGGTGCTCCTGGTTCAGGAGATAGTAGGGGTCTCAATCTGGAAGTCCTAAAAATTAAAGATGTTCCTCACTGTGGTTCTAATTTCATCTAGATGTCAATACATGTTCATTCATATAGCACTGTTTATAATGTCTCGATTGTCTCAAAGCAGCTGCACAATTTTATATGTGAAAGGACTCTGTACAGCATTTACATTACAGCATCCACACTTGCGTGTTTTGACAGTCACTGAACAAGGGTCTGAGCTGTGAATCAGACTCTCTAAAGGGGGTTCCATTTTAAGTCATGTGGATGCCACATGCCTTTAGTCTTTGGGTCATTTAGGACTGTTTGTGACTGGAACTAGACTACTTGCAAAAAATTTGGTAAGCAGTATATGTACGAGGTTGTCCAAAACTGAGGAACTTTGTGTAGCTTTAGAGAGAGTGAGTACTCTCAGTACTCACAATTCTATTTTTGAGACAATGCAGGAAAGGCAGTCAACAAGAAATGACTATTTTGTATCATTTATTCAATGTTCAGCCAGTCAAAATGGTGGATTTATTTTTATTGAAAACAAATACACTGCTTACAAAAATTAGGGGGTATTTCATTGCGGGAGATTTAATTTTGAAGTATCCCTTAATTTTATTGTCAGCAGTATAGAAAGATAATAGGAAATTCTGACACATTTTCCCATTTTTGTACAAGACAAAGTATCATCACAGTTAGAACAAGATAGAGCTCCAGAGGTACGACATGCTTTGAACAATGTGACACATACAGAAACAACGGTATAGAAAGATTACAAAACACAGCTTTTAGACCTACAAACAACACTGTAGAAGAGTTTATGGGGATTGGGGGTGTAAACATTTCTCTCAGTTTTGTATGTTCCCTGGAAAATAAATGAATGCACTCTACAAATGGTCCAACTATTTTAATTAGACAAAATGAATTTTAATTTATACACCAGTACTGCTCACAAAAATTAGATGTTATTTAATTACGAATATTTCATTTTTAAATATCCCCTAATTTTTGTGAGCAGTATATACAGGAAACAACAAAACAAAATGAGTACTCAGTTGGTTGTGACTAAACTTGTTGTGTGACTATTACATTTTTAAAGTGGAATTTGAGCTGGACAATACTTATAAAGATTTTAGATGGATTGACAATGCAGGGGAATCATTTTCACACACAATTTAGTAAACCAGGTTATGCAATGTTTCAATATAAATGCTCATGTCGTCTGTGCAACATGAGTTGAGTCAGGAACAATCACACCATGACACAGACAGTAGTCATAGTCAAATATTTGATTGTCATCACAGCTGACTCTTGCCTCAAACATTTTTACACTGAAAATATTTATATATGATATATCCCAACTGTCAAGAGTGAAAACAGTGGCTTTAAACATCCCCTTCAAAATTCAACATTTAAGGATCAAGTCTTATACTGCCAATATGTGGACCACAGTCATGCCCAATGAATTGTATGTGATCTAAAACTAAAAACAAATATAAAGCTTTCACATTGTCTGATGGTTGTTTGAATTTGTATGTTCATATCCTTATTCACTTGAACATGGATCATGAAGTCATGTGGATTCTTTTTAAAAGTATCTGATAAGGTTTACATACATTTATTGACCCAATGGTAAATATTGCCGTGCTGACCATGATGTAATCTTTTCTTGCCGAGTTATTCACACAGAGATGCTACCATGCCTGTAAACGACCTAATGAAAATGCTGACTCCACTGTTCCCACATCCTTTATATCCTCCAAAACCGAGTACAAGTAAGTGCTTTGTGGATGACTTTCCGCTGCTTATCTGTAGTAAGCTGTTACCTGCGTTTATAGGTGAAAGTGCCTTTCTCTTTGTCCCCCCCACTAGCTTTATGTTCTCTCTCAGCTGTAACTACTGTACAACTGTAACTAACTAACTAAGTAAGGTATCAGTCTTTTTAATCACTCGTCATTCACTCGTGTTTTCAGCAGGATCTCTGATGCAGTTAGCATATAGTTTGCACACATTTTTCTTTGTGAAAATAACATTTATGGTTACTTTATCTTAGCATAAAAAGATTGTGACTATGTTAATATATAGTCAACATCCCGATCAACAACCTGTTTCAGTAATGCAGTTGTTAAACAGCCTATATTCAGTAACCAAAATCTCTAAACCCTTATTCATAGAATCTGGATTATTGACAGGTGAATGTGGTCACCATAGTAACTGCTTGTTGCCATTCATTGAACATTCTGCACATATGTGAGAACCCCTTGATGCATGCCATATGTGCGCATGGACGTAAGGAAGTGGTGGGACCATGAGTTTGTTTTTAGAATCATACTATTTATGCAAATGAAGTGTTCTTGTGAAAACTACTTAATGTGAGTCTATTAGCATTTTGGACAAACATATTCTTTAGCCACTAAAATATCTAAACACAATGAGATAAGACACGAGTGAAAAAGAAGCAGCATGGACTGAACCAGTTTAAACCAGTGTAAATGTCTTCTGTGAAAATAGCGCAACTGACTGGCCTAACACCATAGACTTATACGCTTTCTAGATTTCTATAATGTTCATGTCTATATAAAAATAAATTACACTATGCGTGCACATTTGGGAGTGTGTTGTGTGCAGGAATGTGCCACTTTATAAACGAACACTGCTATAAAGCCAACTCTCCTAACAGCACTTCCATTCACACAATCACATTAAAAGACTGTAAACATTCAAACCTGCAATTAAGTTAGGCCAGTGTCTTAAGGGACAGACTGCAACATTAGCTAGGTCTCTAAAGCCTAATTATGAAAGTTGGCTCTCGATAAAGACTAGCTGAATACGGCAGTGAATGACTGTCCCTGTTCTAACCTTTAAAGGCCAGTCCTATCTACTTTCTGTCTTGTGTTTTCTATTCCAACCTGGTTAAGCTTTGCACAAAACTGGTTCTGTCAGTTTCTGCCAACGGATAAAACTATTCTAGTTAATTCTGTGGCATGTCGCTGCAGGCCAGCTAACACCAGTGTATACCCAAATGAGGAAAGCCAAGGAGACAAAAACTGTGGTGCATTACAGAAATTTGTTTTCTGCTTGAGTCCCAGAAAGGTTTCAGCAGGACAGCAGGGTTGGCTGCCTGGAGTCAAATTTCTGCATGGCTTTTCCAGCTCTGTTGCCTTTGCCTCTTTCCCTGCTCTGATGCAGTCTATAAGGAGTAGTCACACTCGAGCCTCAGAAGCTGTCATCACAGCTTTTGGATTGCCCTCTGTACCCTTTAGATTTGTGTGAAGCATCTATTGTCACATGATTCTCAATGCTTCCACTTGGACTGCTTCCTAATGGGAATCGGCAGTTCCGACCCAGGAGCCTCTGTGCTGCCTCTAGGTGGTTGGTTCCCCCCTGGTAACCACTACTTAGATGAGTTTTGGGGCCCAGTAGAGGGTCTGATGGACATCCTTCATGAAGGTGTTCTTCATCATCTGTGTCAGCATCAATGTACCTGTTGATAGAGGCTTCGTGAAATGTGAAAACTGTAGGTGTGAGTGCAATTCCTTCAGGTGTCTTAGGTGGAGTCCTGCTGCTAGCTGTAGTGTAGATTGAAACCTCAGGACTGACAAGTGAACGATCTGAAAGATCCGATAGAGGGCCACTAGTTGGACTGGGTTCCCCGAACCGATAATGATTCACTCCAAGGGAACATGTTTTGAGATGCTTTCCATCTTGTTGGTGTGAACCCTCCATGTCAGAAAACTTTGCAGCAGAGCATGGTGGAGTAAGCATGGGTTCATGCTCTATGGTGGTCTGAAGGCTTGGGTTGGCACTGACCCGCCCTGATACACTAGAACCCTGTGAAAAACAAGAGCTCTCTTTAAGGGACAAGCCCCCTACTGGACTAAAAGGGAATCGTGGGTTTTCCTGGAAGTCTGTGGCACAGCTTATGTAACTGTCAATGCTGGAAAGACTCTTCATGTCTATCACTCCTTCGCGGCCTACGAATGGACCAGTTCCTTGTCCCTGCATGTTGCCCATTTCAATTTCATCCCTTCGGCAACCTGTCCATGGTATACTCCTTTCTTTTGTGTTAAGATTGGGCTGTGACTGGGTCTTGGACATCTGGCTGTAAATTTCCTCCAGATTTTGTGCATTGATCCTCTGAGGGCTGGATGTCCTGGCCTTACCTGGGGATCCTTGTTCTGGAATAAAGGAGCGATTTGAACTGGTGTCAGATGTTGCTCGTTTAGATGACCACTTCCAGTGACTGGGCGAGAGATGGTTGTCCTGAGGCTTTTCGCCTTTCAGCATTACCACTACATCAAGAAGCTCTGCTCCACGGGAAAATGCATCCCTAACATTCATAGACACAATGCTACCGTTGCGCTTGGCTCGTTCAAGAGCCTCACGTCTCTTTATCGCTTTCTCCTGTCTCTTCTGTTCTTTATAGAACTCGGAGAAATTATTTACGATAATAGGGATGGGAAGAGCAATGACCAGCACTCCTGCAATGCAGCAGAGACCACCAACAATCTTGCCCAACAATGTCTTTGGGTAAATGTCTCCATATCCTACAGTGGTCATGGTAATAGTAGCCCACCAAAAGGAGGCAGGTATGCTTTTGAACTTTGTGTCATCTTCATCCTTTTCTGCAAAGAAGACCAAACTCGAGAAGATCATTATACCCATGGCTAAGAAGAGAATTAACAGGCCGAGTTCATTGTAACTACGGCGTAATGTGAAGCCCAGTGACTGTAGTCCGGTTGAGTGACGAGCTAATTTGAGGATTCGTAAAATTCGCATTATCCTAAAGATCTGGACCACTCGTCGCACGTTCTGGAACTGCAGCACACTTTTGTTGGACTCAGTAAGGAAGATGGTGACATAGTATGGAAGGATGGCTAGCAAGTCAATGACGTTGAGAGGACCTTTGAAAAACTTCCATTTATTAGGTGCAGAAAGAAAGCGAAGAAGATACTCCATGGTGAACCAAGCGATGCAGACTGCCTCGATGTGAGCCAGTTGTGGGTTATCCGTACTCTGGCCAAACTCATCTGTGTCTTGCAGTTCTGGGAGGGTGTTGAGTGACAGGGCGATGGTGGACAGCACAATAAACAGTATGGATATAATGGCCAGTATCTGTTGACATCAGAAAACACACAGTTAGTGGATAGCAATACAGTTACTAAGATTAAGGTAAGTACATAATTGATTTTTAATTAAGGTTTTTCTATTTAAATTACAATTTCATTGACCTTGTATCCCCAATTAATATTAAACACTTAGCATGCAAGATATTACATATTTCCAACCAGCAGAAATGAAATCAAGTGCTTCATACTACTCACTGCAGAAGAGACAGTTAAACTAAAAATAAATCAAATATTATATAAATAAGATATTATTTAAATAATAAGTTTGCTTTCTATTCATTTTAACAGTATCAGACCTATCTTGAGTGAAGTTGCAAGTGTCAGAAAGTATTTTATAATTCGTATAAACGTATTTAATACTTTATGTAAGGGATTTTTCCTATCACTTATCTGAATAGTTTGAGAGGAGCTATCGATCGTTTCAATCTGAAAACAGTGTATATTAAGTTAAAATTGTCTGGCTATGACAGTGTAAAAGTGTTAGTAAGCAGAGTGTGACTCAAAATACAATGGGACTTTATGGAGGAAAATATATGACTCAGATCATCATAAATCATTATGTTTTGATATCTATGGATTATGCCTACTATTTAAAGTTTAAAGCAGTTTCTAGGTTATAGTATAAGAATTTTAGGGGAATTAAGAGAACTGTGTCTTTTACAGTGTGTTTTGAGCATTCCTTTTTGACATCACTATGGATTAAGGCCATAGAAACTAAATGGGGGATTTTTGAGTCATGAACAATCATGTAAATTTCCATGACCGGTGACATCATACATGCCTGTATTTAAAAAAAACGGACCAAGCTATGGCTGTGCGAAATGTCCCATATTGTTAATTCTACAGGAATTTTTAGTAGAAAAACAACTGTAGCAGGTGTCGCAAACTAAATTTTTCATATCAAAACACACTGACATTGATGGGGCATGGATAGGATCAGATTGTCCAGCAGTTTTTTTTAAGTTCTTTTTTTTTGTAATATCCCCTAATTTTTGTGAGCAGTGTATATACTGCATTTATGCGTACATATTGAATTCTGCACAGATGTTTGCCTTTGGGTAGTCTAAAACCTTCCCTTGCTCACTAACAAGACTGTTAGAGAACATTATTTAGAGTACTGAAAGGGGGACATCCAGGGGATGTCAGACTGGCCATCCGTCCATCTGGATTCATAGTTCATCTGCCTTAAGAATCAGATAAAATGATGATGACCGTTGAGAGCAGGTAGTGCTAGTGCAATTATTTTCTTGTTAAGGCCACACTTCTTTGATTTCTTGTTCCTCAGATGTCCCTACTTAAGAATCTACTGAGGAGGGTGGAAAAAAATAAAAATAAATCTTTATTTTTCAGCACTTTTCAATTTCTCAAGGACTATGTGGAATCAATACAAGAAAGGAGGAAGAAATACTAATATTTTTATTTAAAAATTAAATTCATTTAACCTACAATTAAATTAGTTTATAGTTTATAGTATTTATCTTTTTTTTATTTAGTGAATCTGGAAAAAAATTAAATGAACAGACGAACGGTTGGCTCTCCACAGGAGATGGATGAAATTTTTTTTAATGTCAACCATTGGTGCTGCGGCAGATCCGAGAAATACCCAAAACATTTTTTTTTTTTTTGTATTCTTCAAACATGATCGTCGGTGAATCTGCGAAACAAGCAATAAAAAGAATTCTGGCCTGAGTGTTAAAAAACTCACTAAAGCAAACCATGAAGAAGTGTGCTTCATTGGTTTCAATGGTTATGGCAAGTAGAAAAGGAGAAAAGTGGGTGGGAAATCTTTACATAAAAAGCATATAATCCTGAGTCAAACTGTTCAAAACAGTAACCTTGCTTAGCATCTGGAATATAGGCAATTTGTATATGCATGCAAAATGCATATGTGCATTCTCTTGACTGTGATAGCTATTTCTTTTATATTGGTAGGTAAAACTGTAAACAGCATATCTTCCTTGTAATAGTCTTATAAATAGTAGGCGTATCTAACATTTCAAAGCTAAACTTGGAAATGAACATAAGTGACTTTGCAATGGCGTTATCAAGCATTTTATTTTCTTTTGACAGCTCGCTAAGTTTGCAAACAACCTTAGCTCAATTATCATAATACATACTGTAGACCTGCTTTTTAGCACCATAGACAATGTTCTTAAGATTTATTATTCATTCCTAATGCATATTAATATGAATGCTCCACAGTAAACCTTACAGTAAATTATCAGCACAATGATCTGTGTCCATAGCATGTATGTGTTGTTTTGTGATCGGTTTACGTATGGGTAATCAACATTCAAACAATCCATGCAAATAAAATATATTAGTTGTAATGCAACAGATTTTTTTGTATATGTTTACATGTGTCATTTTGAACTGCTAAACACTTACACGCCACCAGACCAAAATAATACCTGGACTGCACCTTTTTTCAAACCCTTGCTATTACTTTGTGCAATATAACTCTGCCCTTGAGAATGACAGGTTGAAACACTGTGTAAAGTGACAGCTGTCAATCCTGATGATCTTCACATTCTTTTTTCACTTATACCAGTTAGGCAAACAGCATCATCATGACATGTTAAGCTTTTACACTTTGGTCACACAACTAATTCTGCTGCCATCAGTCCTGTTTGCACCTCTTGATTTACATATGTAAAAAATTGGAAAAGACAACGGTTCATATTTAATGCAGAGTATATTTCAATATAGGCCTATTCTAAGGGGTGTTCGTGTGCATGCGTTATTTTACTTTGGGAGTTTTTAATTGGTAGGGCAGCACAGTGGCTTGGTCAGTAGCACCACTGCCTCACAGCAAGAAGGTCCCGGGTTCAATCCCATGGTGGAGCGGAATGGGTCCATTCTGTGTGGAGTTTGCATGTCCTCCCCGTGTCTGTGTGGGTTTACTCTGGGTAATCCGGTTTCCTCCCACAGTCCAAAGATGTGTTAAGTTAATTGGTTTTTCTAAAATGTGTGACTGTGTGCATGACGGTGTGTGTGTGTGTGTGTGTGTGTGTGTGTGTGCCCTACGATGGATTGATGCTCCATTTATGGTTGTTCCTGCCCTTGTGCCCGGATTAGCTGGGTGGGCACCGGTTTGCCTGCGAGCCCATGTGGATTAAGCAGAAGGTAATGAATGAATGAATGAATGAGTTTTGAATTGTACAAGGATGTAATCTGTATAAAGTAGGACAATTAAAATGTGTGCTGTGATTTGAGCCGTGTACTTCTCAACCTCCATTCAACCTGCATTCAGAAAGTCTCTATGGTTACAAGTAAACTGCATGTTTTCTGCATTCACTTCAAAGTAACAGACTGCCAATACCAACACTCAATCACTCAGATTCATATGAAATCAGGATCTTATTCTCTCCCTTAAATTTGAATTGTTGCACAGTATTTTGCTGGATATTGGTGGTTCCACTGTGACTTGCCATTCCTTGAGACATGGATCAAAAGTGCAGCTGCATACATCACATCACAAATGACCGGTAGTTTCAATTTATAGTTCATATTCATAGTTTCAATTTATTATCTAATATTTATGTGGCTAAATGTAGGGGGATAGTACTTTCTTAGTTTCTTTATTTAAAATCAACCAGTCCTTCATATGCCTTTCTATAGACACACACACATAGCATATCAACATGTGATTTGAGTGCAGCTATGTGCTAGGTGGGTAGCTGACAGAAATATGCCTCATTTAACCCAACGTTTTCCAGCATAAGCTTGAGAGCAAAATTTGGTTGTCACAATTTAAAATTCAAATGTAAAATTAAACAATCACTTACACAGTACTTTGAATTAGAATAATTAAAGGCAATATAAGCCACCCCAAGTGCACATAAGCAGCACCACATATGGTATATAAGAAATGCATTTATCACCCCACACATATAAACACACAGCAGCTAATCCTAGTTGAGACAGCTGTGCAACCAAACAACACATAAGACACTGTTGCTATGGTGACACTGACGACAGGCATTTTTAGCATTCCAGAGAAGTGTGTGCGCGCAAAACCAGTCTATATATCATTGTGAGGAACAATTTAGAAATTGTTGAAATACAGTAGATTCTGGTTAATTGGACCAGCGGTTAATGGGACCAGCCGCTTATTCTGACCAAATCCTAAATTACCGAAACAAATCCTTTTATATACGTGTAATTTTATTCGCTTATTTGGACCAAAATTACGCTTAATCGGACCAAAGAACGTGACAGCGAAATACGTAATACCCATCAAGAAACTCTTCGTCTCTACCTGAAAACTCCTGAGTTTCTCCCCAGCCCTCTTCTGCCACCTACAGGTCTTTGCCTAACATTTCCATTCACTACAGAAAAGAAGCCACAAGTCGCCACTTAGCCACAGCAAAAGCGCGCCAGATCACACTGGATAAGTTCTTCAAACGTTGACTGGAATTTAGTAAGAACTTGTTATTTACAGTATTATGCTTTGCATGCTGAGTATCTATACATTGTGTTGTAGATCATTTCAAAAAACTTGGTTGCAAATTTATTTTTCAATTAGTAAAGTTCGTAAGCAACAGTAGTTCTTGTTTGTACGTTCGCTATACGTGTATAATTTCCCAATAAAGGTTTAATAAACATTTAATATGTTACATAAATTATAGCAGGTCCTGTCTTGTAACATAGGGCATGTTCGTTTAATCGGACCAGCCGGTTATTAGGACCAAAACGATCTGGTCCCGATGTGGTCCGATTAACCGGATGCGACTGTAATTATCTGTTTTGTCATAAAGCACTTCTGAATCACTGAATCACGTTTTCAGCAGGGTTATACCAAGAGAAAATTGGACAAGAGAAATTTTGTAACAGATTCATTCTACTTAATTAAAAATCTACTGTCAATTTAGGTTTAAATATCACCCTGATCTAAAGCTTTAAGCAGATACTGCTTTGTTCCGTACATTACAGATTACAGATAATTACAGAAAATACAATAATTTACTGTTACGGTCCTGTGTAGGGGAAAAGCCATATCACTTAAGAGGATACATAATGGATGCAAACCCAGTGGTAGCTGCTGGTCTTTTAAAGAGGGGAAGCTCACTTTCAGCTTACATCATAAAAATTGTCAATTTATTAATACATATATTCTGCCCTCTGTTTCTTTTCAAGAAAATGCTTTATGACCCTATCTTACCATGTAGGCATCTTTTCTTGGGACTTGACTAGTGTCGTCCTCTCAGTGGCCAGAGCTAGGCTGCTTAGATGACCTTGGCCCATTGTGTTGCAGGTGTATACCCGCTGGGCATTGCACTGTCCAACAAACTAACTAACGAAACGATATTAAACTGGTACGCTGAAATGTTGAAATTATGTTAAACTGAAACAAGCAAATACTATGATTGTGTTTTATTTATATAACAAATGAACAATGGCAATGGTTATGTAATTTTATCAAGCAAATACCAAGAAATGAATTGCAGTTTGTTCTCTCAACTTCACTTGCAAAATCCACGAGGGGTCTGAGCTCCCAATGATTAAGTGACGGTGTATCTCAAAATAGCTGTCAGCCACACGTCATATATCCATGCTATAACCCATTCTCACCTCTATGGTATCACTGGTTCTGAAGAAGCAAAATCCTGACGGTTGCATTATAGATGAAGAACATGCTATACAGTCTTACATGCTTTCCTCGGCAGTGAAACACAAGCCATCGTCCTGGAAACCAGTGCAGTTCACTATAGCAACAGTGACTTGAGTGTCAATGGTGGAGGTGAATGAATCTGCTGTGATGGAAAGTGCAAGCTTTCACAGGTCATTCATATGTTCCATGTATTTACTTTTGTAGCATTCATTTCAGAAACTTAAAATGTGTACTTGTCATGAATACAGGTTGTCTGTAACGTTCCCTGAGGACTTTGTTAGATGCACAGAAATGGTTTACTCTAAACAAAATCTAAATTCTGCCATGGAGACTTCAGTCCCCTGTTCAAAACCCCAAATAAAACATGTGAGATAAATGAGCGTGCATAAGGTGGGGACCGAGCACCCTGGACAATCTGGGGAGATTCTGTTAAAAGGAATGGCTTCAAAATTCCAGCTCTGTGTCCTACAACCTTATATTATAGATAATACTTAAATGCTATTTTATTGGTTATATTGGTTTTTAACATGGTTATTCTAAAAATGATTATTTCTTGATGAGGTTTTCCTACCAGCAAAATAACTCATTAATTTAAGCTCACACTGCTCTTGACGTTTACAGGACGATGTCTGCACGATCCAGATCTCTAGAGCTTTCTGAAGAGGCACTACAAAAATGTAAATAAAAAAAATAATCCTTTCAATTAACTAGTGTATATGTTTGTAATGCTTTACCCTTCCAAACCATACCAATCACATCATAATGACATTTAGTTAAGCTCCAAGCAATTAATTACACATGATGATATGCACTGTGAAGTAAGTTCTAATTTACAATTCACTAACAAACAGCAAGATTTTTTTCAGCAATATTTTTAGCTTCACAATAAATTAATTGTCTCTCTTAAGTGGACTTCTTTAAGGACATCTTATGCTGTCTTTTGTCCTTCTTAAATTAGTAACAAAATCTAAAAAAAGGCCTATTCAATACATTCTTTTTTAAAAGCAAATAAAACCACTTAACTGACTAACTGACATAAATGAGGTGATGAAAAGGGATGAATAGACCTGACTACAGAGTAACACATGCCTCATGGCATCTGGGAGCACATGGGATTGGAGGTGACTCCGAGCACTTGAAGATGCTGAAACACAGTTTGATATTTTGTATTAAGTGGCCAAATGTTAGATGTCATAGGGCAACAAAACATTAAAATCACAAACCTATGAGACTATGAGACATAGAGCTGAACAGTGGTGAGGCCAGCCCGTGGCACTTTGGCTATTTAATTGAGAAAATGATGTGACACGATACGTAATGCAATCGTTATCATTTACAACGGGGGTTAATAGTCTGAGACCACTAGTGACAATGACTCTGTTTTGCATTTCTGTTTTTGTCATATAAGACTATCATGGATTTTCCTCCACAGTCAACTGACCTACCAAGGATTTATGACAATACTTGAAGGCAGAGAAAGCCAATGAATATTTGAATATTTGAATATTGTGAAATCATGCTGGGATAATGTAGATCACTTGTACGTGTTTGTAGGGTATGGATTTTTATGGAATATGGATATTAACTTGTGGAGTCCATGTTGGCTCGAGTGCATGCTGCCAAATACAGATTCTGTGTACTCAAGCTAATTTTGAATTTTAAATTTCATTAGACAAATGACAGGTAGTACACGCAGTACTCTACTGCACTCGGATGAGGAAGTTGGCAGTGTGTGAAATAGGGAGTCATGTCGGGGCAGTGATGAGCGCTAGGAAACGTGGTAATCATATACACACCATAATACATGCTGTTCAACACTTTATTATGAAATACTGCCCAGCTGTAGTTAACTGTAAGTGTTATTAGCATGTTTAACGTATATACAGTGGTGCCTGAAAGTTTGCGAACCCTTTAGAATTTTCTGGATAAATACCAAAAAAAATTATAACATTTTCAAGTCAGTCCTAAAAATAGATAAAGACAACCCAGTTAAATGAGACAAAAAAGTTATACTTGGTCATTTATTTATTGAGGAAAATGATCCAATGTTACATATTTGTGAGTGGCAAAAGTATGTCAACCTCTACGATTAGCAGTTAATTTGAAGGTGAAATTAGAATCAGGTGTGAGTTTGTTCTTATTTAAAGAACAGGGCTCTATCAAAGTTTGCTCTTTCACAGCATGTTTGTGGGAGTGTATCATGGCACGAACAAAGAAGATTTCTGAGGACCTCAGAAAAAGAGTATTTGATGCTCATCAGTCTGGAAAAGGTTACAAAAGCATCTCTAAAGAGTTTCGACTCACAGACAGTCAGACAGACTGTGTACAAATGGATTAAATTTAAGACCATCGTTACCCTCCCCAGGAGTGGTCGACCAACAAAGATCACTCCAAGAGCAAGGTGTGTAATAGTCAGCAAGGTCATGAAGGACCCCAGGCTAACTTCTAAGCAACTGAAGGCCTCTCTTACATTTAGGCAGGGGTGCAAGGAGAAAACCACTTCTCTCTAAAAAGAACATTGATGCTCATCTGCAGTTTGCTAAAGATCACGTGGACAAACCAGAAGGTTACTGAAATAATATTTTGTGGACGAATAAGTCCAAAATATAACTTTTTGGTTTAAATAAAAAAACGTTTGGAGATAGGAAACCACTGCATTCCTGCATAACATCCATGTCCCATCTGTGAAACAAAGTGATGGTAGTATCATGGTTTGTGCCTGTTTTGGTACACTGGGCCAGGAGGCCTGCCATCATTGATGGAACAATGAATTCTGAATTTTATCAGAGAATTCTAAAGGAAAATGTCAGGACACCAGATACTGAAAGCAAAGGTTCACATACTTTTGCCACTCACAAATGTGTACTATTATATCGCTTTACTCAATAAATAAATGGACAAGTATAATATTTTTGTCTCATTTGTTTAACTGGATTCTCTTCACCTACTTTTAGGACTTGTGTAAAAATCTGATGATGTTTAGGTCATATGTATGCAAAAATGTAGAAAATTCTAAAGGGTTCACAAACTTTCGAGTACCACTGTACATACTACAATACACTAACACTCAACAGTGCATGATGTAGGGAGTCACATATTTGGAGTAATAAGTGCTAGGAAATGTAGTGAGGCAAAAGGTGTGGTCGTGGTCGTGTTCAAACATGTTTAATATAGGCTATGCTATAATATAAACAGTATATATTCATCTCGATTTATAATACATTTATATATGGATTTGTCAAAATATGTTTATCACAGCTGAGCCAACCTTAAAAATGCTTAAAACACTGTTGGGCAAACAAACGCAAAGCTTATTTTAAAATAAACTGTTGAGTATCTCATTATTTGTTGATTAAATTTTCATGAGTAAGTGAAAAAACGATAACAACATGCTTAGACCATTTGTGAACTGCAGCTTAGCTGCCCAGATGATCAGTATATGCAGTGGAGCCTTGTACTGTGAAATTATTTGCAATGTTTTCTTTTTGGTTGGCCTTAACCTTCTTATGGTTAAGAAGGTGACTTATTTGTAGTACTGTAGTAAAAATACAATACTGCAGAAAAACACAAGAAACACTTTAAATATATATTTCAAAATTCAAAATATTTGCAAAAAAAAACAAAGTTTATCCTTTTGAACATTCAATATCTTGTCTTTGTAGTGTATTCAATTGAATATGTGTTAAAATGGATTTGCATATCATTGTATTCTGTTTTTATTTACGTTTTAAACAATGTCTCAGCTTCATTGAAATTGGGGTTGTATATGATTATTCATTCTTTAATTGATGTGTATGGTGTTAATTTTAAGGATCAGAGATAATGTCATGCTAGAAAGATGACTGCTTGCAAATGGACAAACACAAACAACTCTGACAATATCCAGGCTTTGCACTGATGAGATCTCTGGAGTTGTGAGACAACAGCATTAACCGTTGCACCCCCATGCTTCCCACCACACTGTACATGCAAATGTGTTCAGTTCAGTAAACGACAATATATATTCATTAAAATTGTAAGAAATACTTTATATTTGTTTTCATAGCAAAATTTCTATCAGGCAAGGCATTAACATTGAATTTAAACCCCTTAAGCCTGACTTGATATTTTCATTACCATTTAGACATGATTATTGCATAATACGGATCTATCTGTACACTTACTGAATTGTATTAATTTTTTTCTGTTTTCTGTTCAAAAGTATAGTCAGATTCAGAACAAATTACCAGTTAACATGATGAATTTTATTAGAAGTGGTCATGGTCACTGCCTGATCAGGAAAAAGTCAAACACGATAATATTTCACTGGACTGCTTTTAGCTTTGCTTAAGGTGCACATTTGCCGTGGCATTGTTTCAAATAGCTTATGCAACGTCACAGCATTTATTTCTGTCCAGAGTTGCATTAACTTTTGGCTGATCCTGCACTGATAACAAGAGTGTTGTAGCACTCTTATAATGTCTTCTACAGCACATCCCAAAGACTTTCAATGGTTTTAAAGTCATGACTCTGTGGTGACCATTTCATGTTTGAAAATGACTCACTCTCTCAGAGCCACTCTTTCACAATTTTTTTTTTAACGATTTAATGTCAGCAAGTGTTTAGGTGATCTCCAATTATGCCATTCAAGATTTTTTCTGAACACATTTCTTGTATGAAAGTGACGACTCACCAATATAATGTTATAATAACATGTTGGACATCTCTTAATTCCGGTCATTTCAGAAGTTTCCTTAGCTGTTTGGTGCTTCTGAAACACATTAACATCTCTTCCACAAACAATGGATATGTCTTCCACACAGTTGTTAAAGAAATGAGAAGCTACTCGCAGCATCAATAAGGATTTAAATAATTGTTGACTGCTGAACATATTAATCACTGCCATTATTATTCAATCAAATGGTCTTGCTTATTTGCTTATTTGAATCCAAAAGTTGACGTTCTTTATCCAGATGTATAAAAATGTCAACACATAATTATTTCCCTTAAATAAATTAGAGGCATTAATAAACAGCTGTGCATGATGTCATATAGAGGTGTAGCTATAAATAACTGTTGAACAGATGCCATCTCTCATAAAATTATTTGATATGTACTGTACAACACACTCCTTAATGGGCTTTCTTAAAACATTGTCTTCTAATGAGGAAAACAATTAGACATAAAGTATTATCTTTGTTTCTGGCTTACTAGGGAATATTAAAAGTGCACCAAAATGATAAATAAATAGTGTATTATGCATGAAATGCATGATACAGTCAGATACAGCTAATATTTAGGACATTATAATACATTTGGAAAGCAGCCATGGTGGGCAGATGGAGACTGACAGATATGGATATGAAAATATTATTATGTCAATGTGTCAGCACGTTAATAGAATTAAAAACATTGCTAGAAAATTGCCTTGTTTTGAAAAAGTAATTTGTTATGTCAACTAATGTCCACAGTCTGAGTTTATGTGTATTCTGAAATGTATTGGCGCCCTGTCTTTGGTGGGTTCCTACCTTACGACCTGTGTTGGGCCTTAGTTCCATGTGACCCTGAATTGTGACCTTGATTAAGATATGAATTAAAAGAGCATAGACATTAGATGATATGCCTGAGAATCCTGTTGAGCTTTTATGCTAGGTACTTTAGCAAGGCCCTTAACACACAACTGCTAAGAATATAATTTTGTATCAACTGGACGATGCATAAAACTGTCTGTAAATGTAAATGTAGACTACTCATATAGAGAAAGTGTGACTCCTAAAGTACTGGAATCTGGATTTGATGGTCCAGGGTTCAAACCCCACCTCTGCCAAGCTGCCACAGTTGGCTCCTTAAGTAAGGCACGTAACCCACCATTGCTTGAATTGCATTACTATCACTTGCAAGTTGCCCTAAATAAGGGCATCTGCTAAATGCCGTAAATGTCAATGTACAATTCTATAATTGAGTATTATTTGATGACTCAAGATTGACTAAATAAACAGATGAGTAAAAAAAATTTCTTATTGATTCAAATATTCTAGTGTATCTCATATATAAAAATAACATATGTTATGTTGGTATGTATATGCTTTTTTCTGAAATTCTTTCACTTTCTGTTTTGCCCAAGGTAGATTTGTCATAATATTTACATATTACATAAATACAGCTGTAAACCTACTAACAAATGTACTCTTAGTGGTTCTATTGCATCCTCACTATGTAACGTGTACTAAGGCGCTTCTGACTTTAATCAGTAGAACATGCTTTAACACAAGCCACAAAAACTGCTGCTTTATATCAAAGAAATGACTTTAATAATGACCAGTAGCAGCCAAGCTTCTTCCTGTCAGAAAAACAGAGTAATAGCAGTGAAATATGAGGAGATGCTAATTTGCAGGATTACTTCAGTGGTCAGCCATAATCTCATTATGCAGTAGAGCCATGCAGCAAAATGGGATTTGAGACAAATGTAGACCAAGTATGGCTGTAGTATGGGTGGAGTTAAAGGAAGGTACTGAATGAACAACAGAGCTGGAAGCAGGGAGAATAATTAATGTGACATTTTCCTGACATTTAGCTGGAGGTGCATTACAGGAGTCAGGATGAGAGACAGAGAGTAAGGAGGAAAGGAGAAAAAGAGCGAAGAAGATTTATGACAGTACAAAAAGCTTGGTCTGGCTTTCTGGAACATTGGTCATAACAGCTGTGTGTTACTAAATTCAGTGATAAATATTACCTGCGTTGAGTTGGGTTTGAATCTTTTTTTTACTGGTTTTTAGTGCCTTACTAATTGCTTGCACACATGCACAAGACTGCACATAGTTCTTACCTCTAAGTACAAATTCAATGTCCTCCCCGTGTCTGCATGGGTGTTCTCCATGTAATCCACATTCCAATAACATGTGTGTTAGGTTAACTGGTGTTGCTAAAAGTGCTCCTAGTGTGTGAGTGTGTGTATGGGTGTGCGTGCCCTACGATGCGTTTGTGCTCTGCGTAGGGCTGCTCCTGCCTTGCGCCCTGTGCCAACGGTTGGGCACCTGCCTTGTCCAAGATCAAACGAGTGAGTGAGTAAGAGAAGGAAGGAAGGAAGGAAGAAAGGAAGGGAGGAGGGAAATTAAAATTGTGGGCGACGGCCGTCAGGCGAGATCGCGAAGACGATCCCGCCGTGACAGGAAACGCATACACAAAGCAGATAGGAGTTTTATTTATTGAATTATCAGATGAGGGCAGGATTACACATGTTTAGTTGACAAACACTCATTGCTTCTCAAGCAGGCAGCTCAGCTATCCCTTAAACGGATGAGAAGCAATCATTGTTTGTCAAAATTAGTATTCAAAACTTATAACCACGCCCCTCCGTGTTCTAATTGGTCTCCTCACAGAAGCAAGCCTCTTAATATTATATAAGTAGTATAGTATAGTATAGTATAGTATAAGTAAAACTCCAACAAGTAAACACAAAGCACCACCTAAACCTTCAGAGCCAAGAAACTACAAACCTGTAACGGCATCAGAGGAACCCATAGACCCATACACCTGTATTTAGAGACACCTGGAACCCATATATCTGGAACATTAGTAATGAGGAACCATGTATAAGGGTAAAGTGGTGTCAGCCACTCAGGTGGCGTTTGGGTCAGTAATTAAGAGGGAAAACTCTGCAGCTGTGAGGTGATAGTGCTGGCTACAAGGCATTCCTATATTCAAATCTATTGACAAAGCAAGTATCATTTGGATGTATACGTTCATTTACCTGGTAGCATAGACCAAGTTTCCAGAAATGTGTGAAAGCATTTAAGCAAAACTTACACCTACATTTCTGAATTCACTATTACAATTCTGAATGAACACCCACAGTGTTTCGATCACCAGCTGCATGGCTTCTACTGATCTGGAAGGGTTTAACACGTGCTTCCTCTGAGACACAAAAAGCCAGTCACAGCTGGTTTTTAACCTGGTTCTCAGGCAATGTCATTGGGCAGGAAAAAAACACTTTGAAGAGGATGTAAACTGCCCTGTTTATGCACATGAGCTCACAGATGACTGATTATGGCAAGCATTCTTCTGACAATAAAGTAAACAGGAAAGCAATCACTTCCATCCAGTGAGCAGAACCATTTATTATCCCTTAGATTTATATCCATTGATGGATGTGGTATTGTTAAAGGTGTCATATTATACTGTAATATATTGCAGAGGGATCGGTTTATATGTCTGTTCTTTTAAATCTTAATTAGCCACTACTTACCCCACCACCCTAAGAGATTCAAGGTTAAGTCACAACTTTATGCAAATCTATTAAATACGCATCAAGAAACACTCGAGTCTTATACCCATTCGTTTTGTTTTACAGACATTCAACTAACAAAATAATTTTTTGATAGTTATTGTGGCTTCTTCAGCATGCCTCTAAGTATCGCGACAGCTATTAGTGTTAATTGGTGTTAAATGACTAAAGAAATATTTTAAAATATTATTTACAACCCCAATTCCAATCAAGTTGAGACATTGTGTAAAACAAAAATAAAAACAATACAATGATTTATAAAATCTTTACAACTTATATTCAGTTGAATACACTATAGAGACAAGATGCTGAATGTACAAAAGGATAACCTTTATTGGGGTTTTTTCTCATTAATTTTGAATTTGACGCCTGTAACACTTACAGTACGCTGGGCTACAATAGACTGGGAAAGTTGACGAATGCTTAAAAACCACCTGTCAGGAAAATTTCACAGGTGAACATTTTAACTGGAAACAGGTGATTGTCATGACTGGGTACAAAGTGATCAACTCGGAAAGGCTCAGTCGTTCACAAGCAAAAATGGGATGAAGTTCACCACTTCACAACTGCATGAGCAAATAGTCCCAATAGTTTAAGAACAACATTTCTCATCATAGAATTGCAAGGAATTTAGGAATTTCATCATCTACTGTCCATAATATCATCAAAAGATTCAGAGAATCTAGGGAAATCTCTGCAAGTAAGCAGCAAAGCTGAAAACCAACATTGAATACCTGTGACCTTCAATCCCTCATGCAGCACTGCATTAAAAACCAACATCATTTTGTAATAGATACTATCACATGGGCTCAGGAATACTTCAGAAAACCACTGCCAGTGTACACAGTTCATCACTCCATCTACAATTGCAAGTTAAAACTCTACCTTGCAAGGTGAAAGCCATATATCAACAACACCCAGAAAAGCCGTCAGCTTCATCTCAGCTCATCTCTCAGAAAGACTGATGCAAAGTGGAAAAAGTGTCCAGTGGTCTGATGAGTCCACATTTTGCAAATAATGGACGTTGTGTCCTCCGGGACAAGGAAAAGGACTGTCATCAGAACGAAGTTCAAAAGCCAGCATCTCTGATTGTATGAATGGGGGTGTGTTAATGTCCATGGTAATGAGTAACTTGCATATCTGTGAAGGCAACATTAATGCTAAAAAGTACATGCGGATTGTGAAGCAACATATGCTGCCATCCAAGCAACTTATTTTTTAGTCCTTGTTTATCTCAGTAAAACAATGCCAAGCCACATTCTGCACGTGTTACAACAGCATGGCTTCATAGTAAAAGAGTGCGGGTACTAGACTGGCCTGCCTGCAGTCCAGACCTGCCTTCCATTGAAAATGTGTGGCACGTGTGCCCAAAATACAACAACAGAGACTATTGAGGAACTAAACTTGTACATCAAGCAAAAATGGGAAAAAATTCCAGCTACAGAGCTTCAACAATTAGTGTCCTCATTTCCCAGTCTCAGTTTTTTGGTGTTGTTATTAGTGTTGTTAAAAGGAAAGGTGATGTAACACAGTGGTAAATATACCCCTGTCCTACTTTTTTGAACATTGGTACTGCTGGCATTAAATTCAAAATGAGTGAATACTTGCAAAAAATAATAAAGTTTATCCGATTGAACATTAAACATCTTGTATTTGTAGTGTATTCAGTTGAATATGGGTTGAAAAGGATTTGCAAATCATCATATTCTTTTTTAATTTATGTTTTACACAACGCCCCACAACAACTGTAATACATTTACATTGATTTGCTATGCCCAATTCGTAGTGAATCCCTACTTTAGGTTTCTGTAAGTTGCCTGTCCTGTATTGTAAGCTACGGACAATATCTCTGTCCCAAAACCATGAGTTGCACAAATATTTAACCCATGCAGTCTGCCTTTACAAAAATATGTGAAAGAATGGCCCACTTTAAAGACCTCACTGAATTGAAGAGTGGGGTTCTCTTGTAGTATCCCATCATTGCAACAAGTCAGTTTGTGAAATTTATTCTACCTTATATATTACACTATCAACTTCTTGAAACTTGGAAGTGACGATGTAATGGAGCATGCACATTTATGCTGCTGATGTGCATAATGCATTAAAGTCCCCAATGTTGTTAGTTCCAAACCTCCTCAAACCTCAAAATCTTTGCATTAACTCCGGCATAAAAATAGTGCATCAAGAGCATCATGGCATGGATTTTCATTGCTAAGCAGCTTCATGAAAGCCTTACATCACAAAGCACAACACAGATGGAGTGGTGTAAAGCAGGCCACCACTGAAGCATTGAGAACATGTTCTGTAGAGTGACAAATAATGCTTAACTAAATTCCAGGAGGACTCAGAGGGGAGAGGAGAAAATGAAATGGGTTGTTTTTCTTAATGTAATGAAATTGTAATGCATAAACATACCAAGACATTTTGAACAATTGTATTTTTCCCACTTTGTGGAAACAGTTTGGGGAAGACCCTTTTCTGTTCCAACATGACTGTGCCTCAGTGCACAAAGTCCATGAATGTATGATTGGATGAATTTCCTGTGGAAGTATTGGCCTAACTTCATTCTCAATGAATACTCAAAGGGTCAATAAAATTCTAATGGCCATGTTTGTGTTGTATAGTACCTAGCCAAATCTAAAAAGTCTTGTTGAATTCCATGCTTTCAGATCAATGGATATTGTAGGCTGGTATGCAGTCATGATATCCAATACTTGCCATGGTGTACAAGTAATGAAAATTGGGTTTTACATAATTTGTGCCTTTTAATAATGCACCACTTCAGGGGCACTTTGTGAAATTGTGGTTGTGACACACCAAGTCAACGTTAAATAACTATCAAGACAATCAAGACTCAGTGATGATTTTCCTAAGTTAGCCCATGTTGTAACATGTCATCTCTACAGAGTCTAACTAAATAGACATAACAATACCAGGGAGGAGCAGATGTCTGTATTTTTTATATAAAAACCTGTCCCAGTATCACAGAAAACACATGTGGGAGCCAATCAGAGGTCTCACTGGAGTCCCGCCACACATGCTCATCATGATCAATCTGTACTGACAGCTGCAGACAAGGACTGAATAATGCCATGGGTGTGAGGCACAAGACAGAAAATAAGTCACTTTTGGGCATCTGTGATGTTATTAACTAGATACTAATCTGTCACTGTAACACTGTAGAAGCAAATACAATTTTTTAACTGGTCACCATTCCTTAATCACAATCTAAATGTTTGTTTTAATAATTGTAATTAATTATATGGATTAATATTAAAAAACAACGTACCAACAGACCTGGCAGAGTGTCACACACAGCTTGCCTTTTTCTCTTGCTCTGTCAATGCAACCAAATCAGCTTACTGCTCACTTTAAACTCAGTTTATGCAACTGCAATCCAAAGATGATTGCACAGAGTCAAAAAAAAAACACGTCTTCCGTACATATCCTTTCCTTTCTCTCCCCTATGTTTAACACTGTGAAATATCAAGTTCTTATCTCTACTCTTGCTAACATGGACACCAGACCGTGAGCTTGACTGTTTCAATATCTTATATCTGATCATGTATTTGTATAATATTGATCTTATCATGTAGCATGGTGATGTTCGCCTTTCACCATCTCATAGGATTACTAATGGAGTTCCTCAATAGACAGTTAGTTGTCTACATCTGTTCTCTTTTTACAATAGAACACTGAGATGATTGATAGTGATTAGATCACATGGCTTTTCAAATCCCTTCTACACTATGCTACTTTCATTTCATCCATACCATCTACAAAATTTCAAAAACACTAGTCTGACTGTCATCCTGATATTTCTCCCTGGATGGCAAAACACCATTTGTAGATCACTCTGGACAAGACTGAGCTGATCAACCTCCTGGCAATTAACTCTTTGACATCCACTTAATTACCGAGATCGCTCCATTAGCTTCTTGTGTCATGATCAAAACTACTTTTTAGACCTCAAAAGGTTCTACTCCATGTTATTTACATTGATTGGTTCAGAACTACACACCTGTATGTCAACCGAGGTCTTAAACTTTAAAGCTCCTGGTACATCTTTCTTGCACTATGTCCACAAGGACTCATCTCAGTGTTTTAGTGTTGGCTTCTCATTGGTGGAATGAATTTCCCACACTAGTCAGAATAACCCAGTGTCTCTCTTTCCTCCACTGAAAGTCTGAA
>JAUZST010000523.1:0-21617 GCA_034779995.1 Parotocinclus haroldoi
GATTTGTATATATTAATGGTCAAATTAAAACACTTCATACTCTTCATCATATATATATATATATATATATATATATATATATGTAGACTGGGTACCAATATATGTGTATATACAACACAATGCAAAAAGATTTAGCATTACTGAATTTACTAGATAGCAACAGGTTCCACTCTAGACAGTATGAAAATGCAGGGGAAAGGACCAGTTGAGCTCATTTAATGATCTGGGAATGTGGGACTGCCTGAAACAACAACAGGTCACAGGAGGGCAGAATGCCTGCCAAATGTGTTTCAGCTGAACAGCCCCATGGCATGTAGAAGAATGTAACTTGGCCTGGGTGCCAGCTTTATTGGTTGCCAATGGCCCATGCCAGACTGCCGCTGGTTTCTCAGGCACTGGGCACAGTGACAGGAGTCAGATGCCCTTCATGTGGCAGCATTAGGCACCACAACCTTTCTCTATGACCCAGAGAGATGGACAGTCACAGGCTAGCACACTGCCAGGACATGGAGGCCATGCCAACTTCCTCAAACACAGTCCAACCCCCACCCACCCCCAACCACACACATGCTCATTGAGGCCTGTAAAAGCCTGAGGCTATCACACAGTTGTTAAAATAACAGGGCAGTAGCCTGGCACAGATCCTCATCTCCAGTGGCCTGCAGTTGGCAAGGATTCTTTGTTACTAGCAGATGCAGCAGTCCTGAGGACCACTACAGGCTAATTTGCTTATTCAGTTTACAGCATTTAATAAATGAGCATATTGTTTAATTATTTTTATTTCATTAAGTGAGCTTTTTATCTCAATAAAATCGACGAAACTGTGAAACTACTGCATGCCAACAGCAGTTTAACCAAAAGCCAAAACGTCATGAGGGTGGATATCAATTCTGATATTAGAGTTAGATAATCAATTAATTATTAAGAGAAATTATCGCTCTTAACCATCCAGCCATTTGAAGCTTTATATGAACAAAAATTCGAATTAATAGAACTTCAGAAATGCCTATAATGAACTGAAACTGCTTTTTTAAAAAAAAGAAAAAAAAGAAAAAGAAAAACAGTACCACTCCACTACATGCATGCCTTGTTTACTCATGGGTTAGGTACTGAGACCACTTTAAAGTGGGTCTAAGGCATGGGGATAAACAAATGTGAACTTGTGAAACGTTTGTTTATTAATTTATTTTTAGTAGCCACTTATCTTAGTGAGATTGTTGTCTGCAATCTATGTAACTTTTTGGAGTAGTGATTACACATTGTTTCCATTTAAAATAGGTACACAAACAACAATAATAACAACAAATAATGACAATACTACTACTACTACTACTACTACTACTAATAATAATAATAATGATAATAATAATAATTATGATTATTATTATTACTATTATTATTATTATTAATATTATTATCATCATCACAAAAATTATGAATGAAATATCCCCAAATTTTTGTGATCAGTGTGCACGTGTGTGTGTGTGTGTGTGTGTGTGTGTGTGTGTGTGTGTGTGTTTATACCAGTAGTAAACAGTGTCTTAAAAGTAAGGAATTACACATAAAATGAAAACAGATGGTGTTCCTATTTTACATACAGGCTGTGGAAGAAGGGGGCGATCAGTTAGTCCATGTCACCTGTCTTGAATGACACCTTCTTGGATTTAACATCAGTTTTTTAAAAGGGAAAGTAGCTGTCTGACACATCAAACTGGTAGAGAATTTCACCAGCAAAACAATAATGTTTTTCATATTAATTTAGCTTGGTACATTTTTGTGTATTCAAACAGTGATTGCACACATGCCATTGTAACAATTTTGACCAGTGCCGTCCAAACAGGCCTCCCATTACTGGTTTTAATTCACAGAACATCTAGCCGTATACCGATAAACAGTTATGGGCGTAGCGACATAAACTGCTGTTCTGTCCTCATTCAGCAAATTTTGTCCATTCATAAAAGACACACTTACAAATTCAGATGTTGCAACACCTGCCTTAGGGTAACCCAGCACTGCTGAGTAAAATTTGCAGAATGAGTGACAAAGCAACATTTTTCCTATTAGGTTCTGTTCAATGTTGTGCATGGTGAGGCCAACTAAAACAACCTTGGATGATGGTCAGACACAAACTGTCACTAGACTGATCCATTTAGCTCACCTAAGGTCATTATATAATGTGGTGTACAGCGTACCGGAATTATGGAACATGTTCAGTACAGCGCTTGGTCAACTTTCTGGGTTCACATATTTTTTCACTATTTTTTGGAATTATGGAAATTACAGTAAAAATAAAGCACCATTGTTTTCCTTTTGATATTCTCTACAAGTTACCATCCCATTTGAAAAATTGAGATCGAATTAAAAGACCATCAGCAGAACATGACCCAATAGTTTTCCCGCTTCGCTACAGCTCGAGTCTAAAATTGAAACATCATCTGCCAAAGTATTCTAATTTTATATGTATGTTTCCTTACTTCTGAGGAACTTGTATATTTCTTCGAAAGGTAATATAGAGAATGTAGAGTGTTCCATTTACGTGTCCTTGGGTTCATTGGTGTGACTTACAAGGATTTAGAGAAAGGGAAACATCTAGACTTTAATACTGTATGTAAAGAGGCTGTAAAGGGAAGCACATTTAACTTCACCAATCTTTATTACCTGTCAGTCTTTTTAATTTGATCTGACATCGGACAGTTACCATTTTGGGCAGCAGAGTCAAGACGCATATTGGCAGGGAGACTGGCAGCTAATAAAGCTATTTGGAATTCACTCACCCGTCTTTCTTTTTCTTCTAAGCCTTTATTTATAAATTTCAATATTGTTATTATGAATATATCATATGGTATTAAGGTTCACCTATCTCTTCCATGCCCTCCGAGCTAATAACGTATTATTGATTTTTTGCACTGCCCTGCATTCATCGTAGCGCTACCTCAGTCTGCCCTGAAGCTTATATCAGTTTTCCTCCATCACGCGAGTCACGTCTTCATTTTCGTTCACAGTGTTGTTGAAAGAATAGGACTCGTTTTATTATTTCTCTCAAAGATACCTCCATCCTATATCAAATATGCTTCTATTCAGAATCCACATCAGTTCTGGTGCTGCTTGTTGAATGTGGGTTTAAGTGTAAGCCCTGTATGCATGTCCTCCACTTCCTTCCTTAACCACATGCATGACCTACTAAGTGTTAAGGATATAATCCAGCTAAAGAAGTAGATTCAGAAATTTGTGTTGCGATGAAGTTGTGGTTGAATCATTAGAGCGGCTGTTGAAGTTGAAGAGTTGAAGTCTTTTGCTTTGCTCATCACTCCAGTTCAAAAACTAACACTAGAAATGCTCAAAGATTTAAGTTACTAGCTAGAAGAAAAAAAATTAAAGCTTGAAAAAATGGATAAGATAGAGTTGAGAGAGAGTGAGAGAAACAGGAATAAACAGTGCATGGATATATATGCGAATATATCCACCATCAGCACAAAATGGTGCTGACTCAGCTGACGGCGAGGCTTTGCTGCATGCTAAAACACATAGTGGCAAAGCCCATTAAAAATGAATGCTGCCCGATAATCACATTCGCACTTAAAATTTAATGCTGCTCCGCCAAAGCTGACAAAGAGAAGGCAGGGGAGGGCACAGTGATCAAGGCTTTTGTACTTCCGTGTCGTGGTGATGGCATCTGACGGCATCTCATTGAGAATGTGGAGAAATTTGCCGTTCCTAATTGCAGTAATTATTCAAAGTACGTGCTATAAGGACAGATACTGTACTGAGAAGTGTGGAGAATGCGCTATGGAACATCTGGTGGGAATGCTGGGAAACACCCTGTGACTGTTCCAAGTCTGGCTCTTAGTTATTCACACACAGGAGTCTTGAGGATGTGAAATTTAATTTAAACTTGACCTTGTTCTTGCATGTCAAAGGTCTTTTACGCTACACTGTGCAGAAAAGTACTGGGGCTGCATGCAAACTCATTAAACAGATCATAAGCAAGGTTGTGACATTTGGAAATTACCGAGTGTGAATATTAGAAAGAAGCTAATATTAAAATGCTTAATATCAAATCCTCCTGGACATGTGTGCTCAGTTTGTAGAAAGGTACGTTTTTTCCACAATTCAGTTCACTTCAGTTCTATTTATGTACTGCTTTTACAGTGACAGCTCTGTTACCCAAATGAAGCAACTAGGGTTCCTATATGGACCATTTTACCAATTTAGTGACCAAAGTAACCACTGTCCCACAGTAAAAAAACAAAATATCCAAACCTTAGATATTTACAAAGATCATGTTACACACACACACACACACACACACACACACACACACACACACACACACACACACACACACACACACACACACACAATTTATTATCATAAATGCGTTTTTCAGCTAAATTAATTTAATTCTGATATATATCATCTGGGCTGCCCGACGGGGCCTGGTCCCAAGGTTTTGCTGTCATCACATTTAGGGAGTTTTTCATTGACACTGTTGCCGTTTTGGAAATGTGGGAATAGACAGTTATAAGTTAATGCTCTGTTATAAAAAAGTGGTACATAAATACATTTGACTTGACATGACGATTCCACAATTCATGTCATTATTGAAAAATAAAGCATTTAGTCATTAAACATCTTTATTTTTATTAAATACCAACTGCACCCCTTTCTCTTATGACCACAATAGTATTGTTTTGATGTAAGTGTACACTAAAGTCTAGAAATTCGGGTGTAAAATTAAAAATTGCCACTGTTAAGCACATTCTTTCTCTGCAAACTAAACTTTTGTGACTCTGAACCAATTCGGATGGATGGTCCATATACAATCAATGGTATAGAAAATGTAGTGCATTTCTAGAGTGAATATGTAAAATAAAATAAGAAAATTCTGATTAAACACAGACAACAGTGGCAACAGCACTTGGAGAATCACAAATCCTGATTAGCAGACTGTGGAGTCTCTTTCAATCCTGGAACAGTATAAAAAGACTAGGGCAGGGTCGCCCATCCGCCACAACAGCAAGATATGACCTTCCAAGGTTTCTTATTCATTGCATTTAAAAACTTTTTTCGTGTCAGTGTCACCGTGGGCTTGTTTCAAAGATAATGTGAACCTAGTTAGCTCTGAAGGTTCTGTGAGACAAAATGCTAAATACATTTGGCTTGAAAATATGAAAACTCACTGTAGGGCTATAATCGAGACCACATTTGTTGAGTCCAAAACCAAAACAAGGGTGGTACGGTGCCTTGGTGGGTAGCACCACCACCTCACTGCATGAAGGTTCTGGGTTTAATTTCAGGGTAAAACGGCCTGGGCCCTTTTTGTGTGGAGTCTGTATGCTCTCCACACAGCGCTTACACCAGGTACTCCTGTTTTATCATCAGAACTGATTAAACTAAACTGCCATTGATTTGAGTCAAGTAAAGTCAACATTATATTACAACATTATATTATCTTAAAAGCCAATCCCAAATTGAGCAAACCTAGGGTGACAGTGGCAATAAAAACTCTCTAAATGTTGGAACAAAGGAAGAAATCTTGGGAGGGCCAAGACTCAAAAAGGGACCAAACCTCCTTGGGTGGCCTTGAGTGTAAATATATGACTAGTCTTGAGATAACCTTGTTTATAGACTATAACCTTGTGAGGGTCTGAAATAAAATCAAACGACCCTGTAAAATGGTTTGAAACTAGGATATGCGTGTATTATTAAAATTATGGAATTAAATTGTTTTTAGACTGCTAAACAAATTAAATCATAAACCTATATATGACTGTTAAGTCGTTAGGTGAATAGTGAGAAACTAAAAATACAAGTACAGTAAAACCACATTACTGTGTATTATTTTTGGCAATTACTCAAACTAAATATTTGGTTTTAATTGATAATTTCCATTGGAAAAGTCCCTGTTCTTTCCCCTTCAAAACACATTGCATAATATTAATGGTTCAGGAGACTGTCATGCCTACTCTCTCTCTCTCTCTCTCTCTCTCTCTCTCTCTCTCTCTTTTATTATCACTTTTGCTTACTTGCTTGTACACTCGTTTGCTCTGTCTGTCTGTCTCGACTTGTAATGATGTTTGCTGTGTTGTGTGTGTCATGTCTAAAGAATTAAACATTTGCAAGAAAGTAATCTAAACTGAGAAGGTATGCAAGTGTATTTGTACATGGTATTCCCCCCTCAGGTTGCTTAATAGCAAATGTTTATTTGCTGTAAGCACATTAGTCTAAATCAAAAAGTTTAAAAAATTATGCTCAGTTGTCTCACAATCAGTTTCTTTATTATACTGTATCTCTAAAGCCCAAAGTGTAGCTTTTTGATGATAGGAAAGAAGTGGAAGATGCGGGTAAAGGCTTCCACTCACAATCATCAGCTGTGTCAGTTACCTCACACTGATAGACACTCAGAAGAATTCGATTTCACATGATTCATTATTAGTTTGTCTTTCATTAAATGCTTGTGATCGTTTGGGTTATAGAATGACAAATGAAATCTGAGAAATCAAATCCTGCCAAGTATGTATCAGTGTAAGGTGACTGACATCGCTGGAATAGTGATTTTTATGGGGGGGGGGGGGGGTACTTCATACATATAACAGGAAATCATCATAGAAAATGAAAAATATTCTTCATATAAAATGTCTTTATAGAACAGATCATTGTTTGCAGGCACTCATGTAATGTAGCAACCCACCGCTGTTGTGATCCAAGTATCTGTGGTGCTGTCAGGCCTGGACTGACATTATAGGCAGTCTGATTGGCTGTGTCTGAGGATAGGAAGCCTGCAATAGTGAACTTTACCCAGACCTGAAATATACTGAAATCCTGTCTAGGACACACTTTTGGCTTTTTTCAGGGATAGATAAGCATTAAAACCCATGCAACCCTGCCCAGAAAAGGCAGGTCTGAAACATGGGAGAAAAATAAAATCCTTATCCAGGCTACCTTCAGCTGTATTACCCCGTAGTAAACTTACTAAAGGAACATATAGATACATCCTGAGCTACCCCTGTTTATTTGCTCACATAAGACAAATATAAACTAACATTTCTCACTCTATCTATTACTTAGGTCATTACTGGATACAGCTTAAGGTGGATAGGAAGGGAAAAGTAGGAATCATCAATATCATTTTGAAATAACATTCCCTCTATCATGAGGTGTTGATAGAGAGTGTGCATTTGTGAGAAAGGGGGCCACTCCAAACCCCACAAGCATTTGACTGTAGATGGCCAAGAAGAGCACTTTTTGGCAAAAAGAGCCAAATTCATTTTCTTCTGTTCCAAGAAAACCATTGACAGGCACAAAAGGCCCTCTTGGTGATGTGCCCTTTTTACTACATTTATGAAGCCGACAAAGTGACGGGGCAGGTGTGGGAGGGGGCATTCTCAAGTCTTTGCTACTTAACAGCCAACCTTCCACCACTTTCCTTGGGCGCCTTCAAGGTCAGGTGGGCTTGAATAGGTTTTCTCAAAGACCGAGGTGCTGCTTCAATGGAGGCGGAGATATCACTTTCACTGCCATGCTCTGTTTTCCTGCTCCCCACACCAGGGGCACATCTTTCCATTCACCCATTAGCCCACGATGGGACATGAATGGAAAAAAAGAAAAAAGTGAAAGAAAGGCAACATTTTGATTAATGAGAGAGAAGGCAGAGAAGGGCAAAAAGAAGTGATGGAGTGGTATTTCGGATGTGGAGGACTTTCTCATCAGGGTGGCTCAGTTTTACCGGCTGCAGATTGATAGTCTAACCTAGTCATACATGCAAAGAAACATTTATTGGATACAGAACTGTAATTTTTAACCAGTGTTTCTGTTAAGGCCTTTGAGTTAACCCTTCCTAGTGTCATTAAGGACATACCACATGCCATGCAGACTGGCAAATTATGCAGAAGCCTTGCTATTTTGGGACAACTAGTCCAGCAAAATAAATCGATATGTGTCAAAAGCCAAGACATGGAGCCAGTGCTACCGATGAAGCTGAAGTTCCTTGTAATCTAGGTCACAATATGTGGAGCAATTTCAACAGATGGGCCAGAGTGAAGTCCCCAGGCGAACAGAAGTTTCTGCTTTCTTTCCTGCTTTGCTCTTCTCTTTGTTTCTCTTTTCTTGTTCTTCCCTAACCAAAAACATTCCATTGCCAGTATAGCAGATAGATGGCACACTGTTTTTTAGTCAACGTTTAAAATGTCCACAAAAATCCAACAAGCGTTTACACCAGCAAAGCCAACTAGGTCACGCACTCTTCAAGACCTTGTCTTTGCTTTTATTGATTTATTTATGCGCCAGCATTAACACAATAGCAAATACAATGCAAAGGACTGCAGGGAGTCTCATTAGTATTAATTCATGCAACTTATCAGAGAGGAAAAACTCATTTAGAGTGTTTGGTGGAAACAATATATCTTGTGCAATAAGAAAATGCTCTACAATAGGAGTACGTGCTGGGGACGTACAGTAGGACGTGCAGTGGGATATTTGTATTGTCTTAATCTGTAGATAATTATGAAAGTTAATGTCTTGGGGAGCTTCACTGTGCTCAGTGAGGTCGTTTTGGCAGGATAATTCAATAGCACCAGCAATGCGCATTCTGAAAAGAGTGGATGTGTGTGTGGGCCCCTGTGAACGCTGGGAGCAGAAAACAGTGACATGGATCCATAGAAATCCCCCTTTCCAAGGAGGACTTCTGAAAGAGTGAGGGGAGAGAGGCATCTTTAAGGGTTTGTCCAATTGTTAGTGGCAGAGCATGAGAACAATATGGTGCTTTGGGGAATTTTAAGCCCACAACAAACTCAAACCTCACAAGCAGTAGGACAGAGGAATGTTAAGTGTGTGTATGTGTGCGGTGACACGGGAAACTGTGGAGGTCTATAAAAGAAAGCTCCACCTGTTTACACTTCTGGGTTTAGGCCCTGTTCTCCAGAAGGCCTCTTGAAAGCCTCTTAAGGCAGCTGGCCTACTGTAGCCCTCGGTAAGGAGACAAGAGCAGCCAAAAATGTTTTAGGCAAAAGAAGGAAGAAGAAAATTACATGTATGTATACACCTGAATGAAACATCCAGCTGTTCTGATTGAGTATCTCATTTCTTTTAGATAGATTTGTCTTTTTGACTGAGATTATCTGCAAGAAAGATTTTTGAAAAGAAGATTGTCTGGTAAGAACCACGGTGATGACAAGCTCTGAGGTTAAGCTATAAAGCCTGTCCTTAATTACCTTTCATATTTCCCAATCTATTCAAAATGTGTTGGCTGTGATATGTGCAGTTCTGTCGCTCTGCATTCAGGCAAGTAGAAAAACCAAAGTCTTTATTTAGAAGAAGTGCTCACAAACACTGGAACATGTTTTGCAGCTGTATTCTCAACAATGTTTGTGGTCATTGGACAGACAGATGTGTGGTAAGGAAGGATGTAAAAGTTGTTCAGGTCTGCGTGTGCAAATTTCCCACCACTGTTCCTGCAGCTCCTTAGCAGTTAATTAAGGAGGCAGGAGGGGCAGCGAAGGGATGGGAGCAGCTCTAACGAGCATTCTGCCCTGCATGAATGAGGGGTTTGTCCTAAACTGAGCGGCAAGAGGCCAAACAATGTCAAAAGCAATTAGTGGTGGCACTGGGCAGCCAGTGAACAAGGAAAGGCTACCACACACACAAACATACACACACACAATGGACTAGATAAAACAGGCATGTTTTAGTGCGTTAGAAAACAAAGCTCCAGAAGTATATAAAAGGTGTATTAAAGATTTTGTATTCTGTTATGCATGTGGGTGAATGGAAAATCATGGAAAGTCATGTGAGTCATTACCAAATTAAGGATTTAGAGAGTTTTAAAGATTTTAACTAGATATACACTGATTGCAATTTTCTTGTCTGATTTCTAATGCCAATTTCTTAAATATACAACCTTCCAATTATTTTGCCTGAGTATGATTTTCTTTCTGTCTAAGAAATATATTAACATACAGAAACATTTTGGTTTAACTTTTCTTTAATTGGAAACTCCTTAATTGCTAAAGAAAGATAGCAGGGGCTGCCGGCTTTTGTCTGGATTTGTTAGACTTGGCAAATTTTGCATATTTTGCAAGGTGATGCTGTTTTAAATGTCTTCTTAAATTTGTTGTTTCAGATGTTTTGAGTTGTTCCTCCAATTCTTATTTTTGTTATGCATGTATTGCAAACTCTGTGCTCTGAAGAGCTTCCATGGTGCAAACATGGCTGTTTCCAAACCAGATCCGTATTCCTTCATTATTATCCATATTGCCTCTTTAGTATTGAGATTTATGTCATTTAGCACACGGCATAATCCAGAACAACTTACAACTGATGCAATCTTACAGTGCAAGCAATTGTGGTTTAAGGGACTTGTCAGCGACCCAAACTGTACAAGAGTAAATATGATGGATAGCATAAAATAAATAAGAATAATGATAATGATAAAAAATAAGGTATGTATAGATATATACAAGAAGTAGGGAAGAGATATAGATGATTGATGGTAAGGAATATTCAATAATGGATATTACAGTGCAAATTGAAAGTATGTGTTTTGAATAACTTGAGTGACATTACATTTTTATCATGTTTCATGTATCATTGTTCTTAATTTTTGTCACTTCAAAGAAACACGAAACACCTTTTAAATGTAAAAATACAGTATTTAATATATTAACTACCTCCATGGGATCAAATGAACTTCAGTTAAATCAAGTATACAATATTTATGACAGGGAATTAGTTGACAATGCATTAGCAACCCATGATCAGTGATTTTACAGAAATGCCATTTTAGTGTTTGCCCAGTGGAAGCTGTTACCCCCTCAAAGCCCCACTCTGTACTGGCACGGCCTCTTTGGGTTGGCACATTCTCATCACTCCAGCTTTTCACTGTGGGTGAAGTGCTACTTTCTGCCATCAATGTGTTTTAGTGGACTGACTGCCAATTTAGTCCAAGCACAATGTAAGCCTGCACTGTGCTTTGTGAATGAAGCAACTAATGACAGTCACCATCTCTAATCGCTGGCAGTAATATGTTTATATAACTTTACACTTTGCTCGGGAAAGAAAGAGGTGCCGTTGGCTGTCTGTGAGAAAGTGGAGCCCTGTGGTTTCAGGGTCCAACGCGTCCTGAAGTGTGTTGTGATTGCACCTTTTCATACCATCTGAGGGCATGAGAAACGAGTGCAGTAACTACTTGCCAGAATGTGTCTAGCCTGTGATACCCACAGTTTTCCCTTTTATTTCTCTTTCTCCATCAGTGGTGCTAAATTCTTCCTCGTTTGCCCTATTCCCTGAAATCCACTTTAGCTCGTTCCCCTCAGGCAAATAAGAGGTGCGACGTAAAATAAACTTCTCGTTCCAGACCTTTCTCACCCTCTTGCTCACCCTTTCCTGTCTTAGCATCTCTGACTCATAAATCCATTAGATGATCCTTTTCTCCACAGCCAAGAAAAGAGAGCGAGTGCAAGAGAGAAAGCATGGCATCTTCTCGCCTGATCAATCATGGCTCGGTGAGTGTAATCTCCCCAAGGCAGGCCAAGAGGAGTGATCAGTGACAGAAGAGACGCTTGGCGACACAAACCGCCTTTTCCAGGAGGACGGGGGGGCGGGGTAATCAAAGAGAGATTGAGAGAGGCCTGAAAATTGCCATGCAGATTTAGAGCCCATAAAGGCAGAGCCGGGACACCCCCTCCCCAAACACACACACACACACACACTCACACTTTTCTCTTCTTCCCCCACACTTTATTTTCCCCCACCCGTTTCAACTCTCTCTGGGCCGCTAATTGGAGGCAGGTAGTTGCAGACGAGGGCCCAGGTTGCGGTAACCTTGGTGGCAGTGCGCCTGCTCTCCTGCATGCAGCCAGCTATTCATCATGCTGGCAAAAAGGTGGGGGGAATATGCAGAGGTGGGAAATGAGCAGCCTCAGACAGGGGCCCAGAAGAGTAACAAATCACCCTTTAGTCACCCAGCTCCACCCAGAGGAGCACACTGTCGGAGCGAGCCAAACAGGAACCAAGAAGCATGGAGGCCTGCAGATACATCCTCTGATGTTGTAAGGGAAAAAAGCATTTGGATATATGAGGAATTTGAGCAAACCAACTAACACAGAAAACATAACTGATTAATGATTAAAGTCAAGATCCATACAAGGCATATTTTCGTCTTCATTTCCATTTATATATTCTGCTCATTCTTTATTTACTAAGAACACAGTTTGACTCAAAGATGCCTAAATGTGTGTGCATTCAAAAGTTTGGACTTCACTGGACAAAGTTATTGTTTGTCTTTATATTTATTATGCAAATTTGTTGTGTGTGTATTCAAAAGGTCTTTCCATATGCAAATTTGGGGCTTAGTGGTAGATTTATAACTCGGGAGCCTCACTGATGATTCTGATGAATCGTGGCTGGTGGGGGCTGTCCCCGGATCCGCAGCCGTCATAGCTCGCGTCTGGTTCTGTGGTTGGAAGGGTCTCCTCCAGATCCCTGTTGAGGCCACCACTGGAACCACGGCCGCTAGAGGCTGCCCTTGGATCCTCGGCCATAAAGGGTAGACCCCGGATCCTTGGCCATTGGAGGCCGTCCCTGGATCCACGATTATTAAAAGCCATTCCCTTTATTTATCCCCCTTTTTTTCTTTTTTCTTTTTCTTTTTCTTTTCTTTTTGTTCAGGCCTACGCCGGCTCAATTTTTTCCCGAGCTGCAGACCTTCGGCACTTAAGTCGTTGCGCGGGCTCTCGACCCCTAAGCCATTCGCAGACTCTTGATGACAAGCCAATCTTGGGCCCCCGGGCACCCGAGCCACTCTGCGGACTTTTGGCACCCACGCCACTCTGTGGACCCTCGCCACTTAAGCCGTTGCAAGGTCCCTTGGCTTTTTAAGCCGTCTTGGGGACCCTCGGTGCCCATACCAGATCTCTGGATTCTTGGCTGGTTAACCGTCTCTGGACTCTGGAGTCGGATCCGTTTGTTTATGTTAAGCCTGATTTTGTTTGTTAATAATTGATGTTCCTTTGTTTCCCTCATTTGTTGTCTGTCTGGGGATACTGCATTATGGGCTATGGTTTAAACTCAGAGGGGTTCCTGGGGATTTGGCGAGACCAGAAATGGTCTTATCTTCTATTCTATGTAATCTTACTGTTTTGAGACATAATTATTTTGCTGAACACCAGAAGATGCTCATACTAAGCAGGGTTCAAGACGTACTCATAGTTCTTGAACTACATCACTTGACCTTCAAATTCCAAGCCCAGGTCCTCAGGACTTCCAACAACTGGCATTTGCACCAAGAGGTGCTTTTTGTAGTTGAATATTTTAAGTTGTAAAAGTATTATGCTTTACATGACTAAAGACATAAATGAAAAAAAAATGAATTTATTCAGAATAAGATACGGTTTTAGCAGAAAAACACAGCTAATTGCAATTATGGGGTAAACTTTCTCAGAATATCCTGCATTATATTTTCAAACTAAATTTCAGAGTTGGGCCTCCAGCTATGGATACATATCTACGATCACAATTAAACTAAAGTTTTGTGTGTCAAATAATAAATAATGTTGGGATTTTACTGGCATATAGCTGAGGGCGATTGCATTCTCCTGAACCATTCTTAAGTCAGTCTAGCATTCATAGGTTTTTTATGTACTGATGCAGCATAAAACTCATTCAGTGGCATATTTCCTTAGCTGTCATCTTCAGTTGTCATCCAATTGATTGCTTCAACTCGGGTGATCCGTCATCTTCATAGCCCTGACAATCCAGCAATAAATATAATCTTACTTGTTGAAGAACACTGTTGATAAATGATAAATCATCTATTGTTCTTATGTCTATTCAACAAGAGATGGAGAGCATTCTCTATAAATAGCTTGAAGTTATATAGCCAGAGTTGTTGCAGCAGGTAGAGTTTCACAGCTCACAACCTCACAGCTTCAGGGTCCAGGGTTTAACCCTTTGCTCTGGGTTCTCTTACCTTCCAAATGAATGTCAGTGGGTGGACTGATTATTCTAAAATGTCACTAGGTGCAAGAAAGAGTGAGATGCGTTGAATCAATGCTGTACTCATGTTTTGAAACTGGGAATGGCTCTGGACCCACCATTTCCCATTGAGGACATAAATTCTGTTCCACTACACTGTATAAATCCCTTCTGTGGACACAAGCTAATGGACAGTGTTTCATCATGTGCAAAGCCTGAACTAACCAGAAAGTACTACTGGAATATTAAACAAGTGGGTTTTTATCTCAATTGAAATACCTATAAAACTTAATGTATTTAGGATCACTATTCGAGATTTTAGAGGTGATATGCTTAACTGTGATTTGTCAAGCAGAATTATAGGGTTTGTTGTTAAAAATGATTAAAGGATATCACAGTTTCTGAAGTGGCACCAAGACAACACTATGGACAGCGCCCCCAGCATCACCATGGACAGCTCCCATGTTGTGGGCAGCAGGATTGCCACTGCTGGGCTCTTAAGCAAGACTCTTAACCCTAAACTGATTTGATTGTATCATGTAAAACTGCATTCATTACATGACAAGATCTAGCAAATTGATTGCCCATGTTAGGGTACCACTAATCACCCAAATTAAATGGAAATAAAGATATTTCACACCTGGTTAAATGCTACGTTGGTACATAAATCATGCTACTGTGTGTATAATACCTGTGTATAAAATCACACTGAGAACTCTACCCCCCTGAACATCTGCCACACACCTTCCCCAACACTACAACCAGCTTAAGCACATCCAGCTAGTATATCACTCTTTCTCTCACCTACTTCTAGTTTCACTACATATGAATTAAATACACCTCCAGGGTTTAATTTGCCACTTTTGTCCAAGATTCTACAGTCACATTATGTGTCTCACCGGTACTGCATCACATAATCTATTTAGCTGTAAGTATCATAGTATTATCAAGCACTAGGGAGAAGATTTATAACAGCTGAGCTTTTTTTTAAGTGACACATGTAGTGTTATAAAAGCATGCTAAATTCTCATACAACAGTAATTTTTAAAAATGTATTCTTATATGTATGAGAAGGCTTTAAGGCTTTCTGTACAGTGGTGTTTGGGACTTTGTAAACCCGTTATAATTAACTGTTTTCACTTAAATATGACCTAAAACAGATTTTCACAAATGTCCTAAATGTAGAGACACAAATATTACTCATTCATTATTCATTCATTATCTTCTGCTTAATTCACACGGGGTCGCAGGCTAGCCGGTTCCCACTCGGCATCTCTGGGCGCAAGGGCAAGAATAACCCTAGATGGGATGTCAATCCATAATAGAGTGCACACACACACACACACACAGACACAGCCATGCACACAGTCACACACTAAGGGCCACTTTTAGAGACACCAGTTACCCTAACACATATGTCTTTCGACTGTGGAAGGAAACCAGAGTACCAGGATTAAACCCACACATGGGGGGGAAAAGCAGACTACACACAGAAAGGACCCAGGCTGGAATTGAACTCAGGACCTTCTTGCTGTGAGGCAGTGGTGATACCCACCGAGACACCGTGCTACCCAAGAAACAAATATTATACTTACATGTCAATTGGAAAAAAATACTCAGTGTTGCATATCTGTGAGTGGCCAAAGTACGTGAACTTTTTCTTTATCTACTGTGTCCCACATGTGAAGCAATATCTGTCGCTTAATGTTTCTGCAACTGTTGATTATTCCTGCATACCAAGCATTGGCTTGGATGAATTTTTGCCCGTTGCTTTGCACAAAAACAAGCTTTTATTCTTCTCATTAACTTCTTGACCTTCTTAAGTTAATAGATAAAATGTTATTTGTTCTTTATTTAGAATATGCTGGTGCAATTAGCAATTAGTGTTTTCTATCTGACCTGCTACCTGGCAGGCTAATTACCCACATCAAATTAGTTATTGCAGTATATTGAAATTTACATATTATTTCTTAACGTACTAGTGAATAGTTAAGACAATATGTCCTATGAGGCTAATGCAAGGTAGTTTACTAGCAATAAGCAGAGTGCATTCCGAATGCAAGCAACTTTATTAGCGGTTGGATAGTCAACCTGCTATCTGCTAGCCTGTTAGCTGTAATATAGTCATTTACTCTAGTTATTAGCATTCCATTTCTGATTTGCCTGTACTTGTCATTTCTAGTTCTCATTGTAATTTGTGTTTCTTATTTTATGCCATTAACATAAAGTAGTTTTTTTCTGTTTTGGTTTGTGTTACACACCAAGTTTTTAAAAGAAGACACTATATTATAAAATGGTTTTAGTATCTTTATTTATGTATTTATTTATTATTATAGTATTTATTTTTGCTATGGTAGTCTATTTAGTACAGTTATATGCTACTTATGCTGCAGACATAATGTTTTATGTTTTGATCAGTTGTATTAATCATTAATAGAAATCATCATTCAGTAGTAAATTATCACATGGATCTTTGAGATATAGGAGCCAGTGCAGATTATTAGCGGCACTCTTATATTATGGAAAAGAAAACGAACACTGTGGTTTTAAATCATGTTTATCAATGTTCATATATTGTGGTTTAAGTGTTAAGGTGTAGATATGGTCTCAGTTCCAGGTTTTATTTTAGTTGATTGGTGTTATCATTTATTACTTTATGTACATTATTTAACATTGGTTTTTCTCATTTCAATTCATTCTCTTGTTTAGATTTAGTTTGTTTTTGGTAAAGCACTGTATGCGGTTTGCAATTCTTAGATTACGATTAGAATTAGTATTTACAGCGTTGTGAACCCACACCATATGACACAATTACACTCACAATCACTGTCTATGTTTGACCCACTAAATAACGCTGCAGAACTAGGGGTTTGTTTATTAAACTGTGTATTGTTTCAAATAGCATGCAGGTCTACATACTCCAGATAGAAGTGCCAAGTACAAAACAGTAATTGTATGTGTGTGTGTGTGTTTGTGGGTGGGTGATTGTAAGCGTGCATGTCTCCGTATCTGTGTGTGATTCCCTTGTGAAGTCGGCTACAGCAATTTTCCGCCGAGGGCAATCAGTCACTCAACACATATCTACATACAGGCTGATGAGCACCTCTGTGGGCTTTGTCACATCTGGTCACATGACCTCCCTTCTGCAAGCTTGCTGATCAGGAGGTGCCAGTATGATACAAGATAGGCTTTTATGGGGTATGCTACTGTTTATGGAGACATTTATAGAATCAGTGATCAAAGGCAATTAAAGTGGCTGCGCCTATTAAAATCTATTTTACCAGGCTGCGGTTGGTGTTATGCAACATTGTTTTGATTTACAATTTGATGATAATACAGTATTTACAGAGGTAAGTATGGATATATTCACCATATTGAAGCTTTTTAGTATTCATTGCCTGTATTTCTTCTATTTTATTAGTCATAATTATTATGTCTCAGGCCAGAACAGAGAATAACTTATGTGTCCAAATGACAAATGCCCAGAGGACACAGGGCACAGCCATACTCTTGACAGGACAGTCAAGGAGGTCAATCACAGTTCTACAGACTATAACCACAACTAAATATATTACTCATCTGAAACTAAAAAATGTTTAAAATTAATTCCTTCAATCATTCACTTTCTTATTGTGCCTAGCGGGCCATATAGGGTGTAAGGCTGGAAAAAACCATAGACATACTCTACATCAAAGGTCCCAGACCACTCCACCTGAAGACTGAGCCCAGAGCCTTCTTGTTATGAGGCAACAGTGCCGATAAATGCAAAGTTGTGTTTATATTTTCAAATAATCATGTCTAATATGATTTATCTGGAGATTTAAACTATTTTTGATTGATTGATTCATTTTTAAGTCTTTATTTATTCATTTTTAGAAAAATCCTGTCTTCCTTGGTTTGTTCCCTTTAATATCTTACTTCTAAACATACACTGACTGTTCTTTCGGTTTTTTTTCCTCTTCTTGCTGGCTTTATAGCCAACCTCTGGGGATAAGCAGTATTTTGATTAAAGAGAGGTGGTGGGGTGAAATTTCCTTAGCATTGCACAAGATTGGCCATAACAACTCAGCGCACACTCACACGCACACACACTCACACGCACACACACTCACACACACACACACACACACACACACACACACACATACACACACACAGCTATTGCTGATGTCAGCAGATGTCTGAGGTTGGCACAGGCTATGGGCTAAATGAAAATCTAGACTACATAGGCAGATAGATAAGGCCATGTATATGTACAAGCATTACCCCGCTCTCCAGGAGGGATTAAATGCATATGGTTTTCTACAGACTTCTCTGAGTTTTTCTCACAACTCCTGTCAGATGAACCTGATGTTAAACACACAGCCTTAAACAGCTTTAGTGAGTAAATCTTGGGCTACATGGATGTACAGTAAAGAGTAGTACCACTTCTCTTAATGCTCACTGAATCATGATGCAGAGTAATATCACAGTGAGAGGTTTAACCCAATCTCCCATGTTTAGCACTCTTGGCTAGGTGGCATGGTGGTGCAGTGGTCAGTACCAGCAACTCACAACTCAAAGACATTGTAGTTCTCTGGACTTTTGGGTTTCCGAAAGATATGCGAGTGGTTAAGGCCATAGCACTGGACTCTGGACCAGAAGGTTCAGGGTTCAAACAACACATCTGCCTAAGCTTGAGGTTGTGGTTCGATTCAAACAAACCCTACACCATCAATACGGTTTATTTGAGCCATGTCAGCCAAACCTTAAAAATCACCTGTCCAGCTCCATTGGATCTCTTAGTTGCCATGTGTATACATTTCCTGTTGGGTCATCAAGCAGTTCAAACTTTCCTTCTGTCTTTGCCTAGATTGTGGGTTCAGTCAGTAACCATAGACCTTAACAGTTTTGGTGCCTTTATACAATGGAGAAGCTATTGGTGAATAACCAGCTGGTAAAAATGGCAGCACATTTTGAAATTAAATTAAAGCACGCCACTAAATATAGTATACGCCATAAAAACTGTCAGAATGTTACCTGATTTATATGACATTTGTTGACATAGTTTGTTAACTTTCACCATTTTGACTTTGTTTCCTGTCGTAATGATATACACAGCATGTACTGTAGTACAGAGTATAGGAATTATAGGAAGTATTGAATGAACTCAAGTTAAGTTGTTACTACTAATAGCTCACACTGGTGACAGGTTCAAGTTTTATTATATATTATAAATGTTATAATGATTTGACTAGTCTTAATTTGCATCAGCATATTATCAGTGATTTGTTTATTAGTAACCAAATGCATCAAAATATAAAATGACAACCATAATCTATGATAAGACACAACTAACATGCTGACTAACTAGAAGCTCTCATTTACTTTTATAGAGCTGTCAAAATAAATGTATTAAGGATGCATTCATATTTGAATGCCTTGTGCCTAAATCAGAGCTCTGTCACTCAGTCCCACGCATGCAGACACCCACATACATACACTTTTGAAACAGAGCTACTACATTCACAACTAAACAAACACGTCACACATATTCCCAACATTCCCCATCGTATACAGAGGATTATTAGACTATATTTTGGGCCCTTACTTACAAACTGTGCTCATTAGCATTACATAAATGCACCAACAAGCGCCCTCTCATGGCAAACAAGGTTCCATGTGCTGTTCTTATAAATGTACCTAATTATATTAATATTCTGAAATAAAAGGTTATTGTTCTGATCATTGTGATGACTTGGCAGTCCTTCATGAGAGAAGTCACAATGGAATGTTGTGCTGCAGCAAACAAGATTAGACACGATGCTACTAAAGTTGTTGAATTAAAAGAAAATGTTTTCTGTTGAAATGCATCTTGCTGACTTGTATAGCTGTTTTATGAAATAAAAAACACTAGGAAACAGAAAACAGATGCGCTTGGAATACTGTTTGATTCATCAAGATTATTACAATAAAATGAATACAGTTTTTGTGTTTAATATTTTGATAATCTGACAACTTTAATTTGATCAATCCAGGTGTGCAAATCACAGTTAATATTTGATACAGTGCTAAGCAAATACTAAATAATTTAAATTTGTGTTCTGTAAATATTCAAAATCATGTCATGTATTGTATTTTACAATAGTTAGGTGTAAGGTTGCATCTGAAATGGATAAGCTGCATTTATACACGCACATTTCCATTGGCTAAGATTGATTACACTGTTGAATTTATCACAAAATAAATGACATGCCTAAATACTGACAATTAAATGACATTCTCATCAAAGGACAGATATTGTGTGAACAACACACTTAGATTTAACAGTTATGCTCTTAGCGTAACTTGTATCAGGATTTCTCAATGGTCATCTGGTGTAAGGGAGTCTCAAGAGAGCGGTCAGACACGAGAGAGAGGGTGAGGGTGGGGGGAGAGCTGGACCTATGACCACGGACCCCGTTCTGGCTGTTAATCACAGCCTGAGTGGAGCAGCCAGGCCATAATGAAAGATTTATCTGAGGTCTTCAGAGCACTTAGGGCCCCATCGACGGCGGCCCACTGACACAGTGATGAACACTTAGCCTCCTGAGAGAGGGAGCCAGACGCAGCATGGAAAAACCGAGAGAGAGTGGGAGAGAAAGAAAGAGAGAGAGAGAGAGGATGAAGAAAGAAGGGAGAGAGAGGTTACATTTGGTATAGTCCTCTGAGAGAGTACAAGGCTGATATAATGTAACTAATGGATTGAGATGGTCAGAGCAAGACTGTTTTAGCTCAGCATCTTAACTGGTATGCAGTGAATTAAATCTTTCTAAAACAGCACCTGTAAAAAAGTTTTTTACAATTATCCTGTAATGTGTTTTAATTTAATTTTTGTAATTATTCAGAGTGGTTATGAATACTTGAGTCAATACAGTAAAAATAAAAAGTCACTCAATAAGTATCCTCTGTTTAAAAAATACAAATAGGAATATACACATATATATTGGTATACTTATAAACATTTATTTTACTAGAAAAAAAGTGGGTTTAGGCTTTCTCTTTCTCCTACGTTCTCCTAGGAGAAAACACATGCTACATTTTTTACCTAATATCGTAATATTTTGATTACTCGTGACCATGCCCATACATGAAGCATTTTGTGTATGTCTCTTATAGAGATGACATAATAATAATAAAAATACAATTAAGCAACAAATAGACATAACCAGAATGTTTAACCTTTCAGTTCACCAGGTGTTCAAATCAATACTGGCAAAGTTGTTTTTTTCTTTGATTATAACTATGTTTTCTATAATGTAACTAGCAAAAATCTCTATGACCTAAGGAAGAAAGAAAGGACGAAATGAAGGAGATAGAAATAAAACATGAACTACATATTCTGTGTATTGTCAATATGTGAACAACTTGTTCACAAATATTCACAAATATTCCAACAAATATTATTTTTTGTAAATATCGTTAAAAGTAATCCTTTATTAGTCATTTTTTGGAAGCCATAGTCTCTACAAAATGTTGGGAATAACATTAAGGACTAATGTGGAATAAATCCCAAGAATGTCATGAAAACATAATAATAATAATAATAATAATAATAATAATAATATAACAATAATAATAATAAGAATATATAAATTATTGAATTATTATTATATAAATAGTAATAATAA
>JAUZST010000523.1:28095-40857 GCA_034779995.1 Parotocinclus haroldoi
CGTGCCCCCCCCCCCCCCCCCCCCAAAAAGAGATTTCACACCATTTAGTTTTTGCTCTCACAGCCTGTCAACGCCTAGCTAAAGGAACGTTCTCTCTGCACGCTGAACGCTACCATGGAGCGAGTGTCTTGTTTGTTTGTGCGCATGATTGTGTACTGTATGTGGTAATTAGCTTTTGCTTCCAGCCTCTTTGGTTAATTTGTTGAGCTTGTCGTCTCCCAGTCTTTATTAGCTGTCTAACATGGCCTTCTCGTGTAAATACAAGGCGCCGAAATGGCAATTAACCTTGCAAATAGGTATAAAGTACTGATCAGCTGACAGGATATTGACAGGACCTCACTTGGTGCAGCTTTCATGGAGTGCACTGAGGTGCAAGAAAGAATGAGGGAGGTGGCACCCTTATTCTTTTGCTAACTATTAAAGACCTTTCGGCATGAAATCAGGAAAAATGGATTTAGAGCGGTATGTGCAAGCCTAGAATACATAAGAAAGAATGGATTTCACATAGGGGATGAGGGATTAACCCCAAACCAAGGAGGCGAGAATGCTTCAATGATGGTGGATGTTTGTCCCAGTTTAAATCCTGCTCTTACACATGCAGTCGCCTCTCATCCTGTCTCCCATACGCACACTGTCTGCAGCGGGACTACAAAACATTACAATGACTAAATGAAATGCCTTTTAGCTTAATATCTAGCTATCACACATGTAGTGTATAGTCATAGCCACTCACTTACTGCAGCTGAGAAATGGGAAATCCTTTTTACTCCCAGGAATATTAAGCTCAATGTGGGAATATACCCTGGACATGGTGGCAATTCATCAGCGTGAATCTAAGTCTTATTCACACCTAAAGGCTGACTCAGTCCAATTGCTAGCATGTTTTTGGAAGATGAGAAGAAGCCAGATTATCCAGGAAAACTCGACACATACAGTAATGTAGGGTAAGGGTTGAACCTATAGTATATTCCTGGAAATCTTAGCCACCTTTGAAACTGTAAAGGGCTTGTGGCCCAGGCCAGAGCAAGGTGTGGAACACCATGGACAGTTTATCACAGGTCCTCACACACTTACTGCCCTCTTTTTCACACTTACTAGAGGCAATCAAGAGTAGCCTATCCACCTACATGCACATTTTTGGGAGGTAGAGAGAAATCAGAGTACCTGGAGCGAGACTCATCAAACTCCACATAGAAAATAACCAGAAGTGAGGATCAAACTCAGGTTCCCAGTATTAACTGCCAAGTCCCAAAAATGCATCACTGAGCATATAATATCATGTATTTTGGGTATAATCCTAACTGCTCCAAATGTGTTAACTATATCTATATTTGGATTAAGTTTTGTTAATTGGGGGACGTCAGTGTTTTGAGACGTTCCATCCAGATGACAATAAAACTCCCGCATGAAGATTGGGTTTCTAGAGGTTTGTATTCTCTATAAACCCGGATGTTTGCATCACACATAACTGACTAAAGGAACTTGCCATTACGTCCAGAAAAATAGACAAAGACAAATACCCTCACTGGCTACTTTATTAGGTAAACAAGTTCAACTGGTCTTTATCACAAATATCTAATCAGCCAATTATTTGTCAACATCTTTATGCACTTAAGCGACAAGAATCAGAAAAACCTTCAAACCAAGCATGAGAATATGGGGAAGAAATATGATTTATGTTACGTTGAACACGGCAAGGATTATCTACTGGGTTACTCACACACCACCACCTCTAGATTTTGCAGTGGATGGTCTGATAAAAGAAACAATATCTAGTGAGTGACAGTCTATTTAAAATAAATCTTTGGATATGATGCTAAACTCGTGCACTCAACTTTTTTGGCCAAGGCCTGTTCTGAGTGCAACCTCTCCTGTTAAACCACTGTATGGTCTTGGCCACAGGTCACTTTCAGAGTGTTGGCAATCTTCTTTTGTCATGAGGCATCATGTTGAACTTCCGGTATGAGAGAGTGCAAAAGTGATAACACCAAATTTAACTGCTCCCCATCCACATGTGACTTTGTGACACTAATGATGAAAATGGTTAATTGTTCACAATTTGCACATTTCCACTTTGGGATGTACTCACTTTTGTTGACAGAGGTTTAGAGTGCCATAGCATTTTTCATTTAAAAAAAATTGTCCAATTCAAAAATACAATAGAATAGTTACAAAAATGTGAGGGGTGTACTCACTTTTGTGAAATACTGTAGATCCAACTCTTCTGTCAGACAGAGCTAAGCCTTCGTTAAGTGTGACCTGTTGACATACAGGATAGAGGTTAAATTCAGACAGTCACTGTTGCTTGGGATAGAAACCTGAATGTCTGCAGACCTGAAAAAGTAATGCTGGTGTCATACTACAAATAGAGATGAAAATAAAATCTAAGTTTTACAGAAGAGAGATAGAGTGGAAGATAGGGAGAGTGTGTATCAGTGTAAATAGTGGTGAGTTGAAGTAAAGGATAAGTTGTATCAAAGACAAAACAATGGAGACAGCCAGCAATGATGTGCAGCCATTAAATGGCCAGTGAGCCTGAAAATTCTTTAAGGGAAATAGAAGGAAGAAATTGCTAAAATGGACTGCCGGGTAGGAAAGTAGTAGTAGAAGCTCTTGTTGAGGAAAGAAAGTATGCAGAATGAGTTGCATGAATAAAGGCAGAAAGACAGGAATATTTATTTAAGTGCATTTTTATTAACAAAGAAGTGATACGAAGTGATGGCCTATGGGCATTACCGCCCATAATAATAATAACAATAATAATTAAACTTTTTTTTTTTATTATTAAATGTCACATCAGCATCAATGGCCATAAACTCAACACACTAATCATGAACCAATTTAGAGTAAACAATCAACCTAATTTATGTCTTTGCCGTGAATGAAGAAACCAGATCATCTGAAGTAAACCCACAAAGACACAATGAAGACATGCAAATTATACACAGATGGAGTCACCTCCATGCTGCCCTACTGACCACTAGCCCTCAACCTCTTGGATTGTGGCATTGAATTGCTCTCCATCATTTAATGTGGTTGTATCAGGTGAAGATGTCTCTACTATACTAATTTAAGATCAATAAACTTATTTTTAATCATTGTTACCCTATAGATTTTCAATGCATGAGGTCCAGGCACTTGGGCCACATTTACTTGTAGTTTGAACAATCAGTTTTGGCAAAAACAGGTAGGCCACCGTATTACGCAGCAGGAGAAAGAAAGTAAGGGAGAGCTAGAGTGAATAAAACAGCATTCCCTATGATTCCTTATGTATGTGTGCGTCTGGTCATGAGGGCTGACAGCAGGCTCCGGGGGCACTGAGCTGTGCCATGTCCAGACTTGGGATGAACTAGAACTGTGGGCAACATGCTGACAGGGTCTCACCACTCTTCTTTCTGCCTAATTTAACCCTGTTCCTCCAGCTTCCACAGCCTGAACCCCAACGAACACAGACACTGCCAGCCCCTCAGCCAAAGAGCTCAACTCACTATCACTCTCGGCTCACTGCCTTACCTTTCTGGCCCTTCATATTCTATTATATTTTTCTTACTGAAAATGCAAAATGTGGAGAACTCACTTATGAACCCAATTAAACAAATTTGTTCTTTTTTCTATATCCTGCTCCACTTTACAATTCATTCCCAATCCTAATATACCCGTAATACCCTCTATCCTATACTTTCTGATCCACTTTATCTGTAATATCCCACCCCACTTTATGAGTAATTCTGTTGTCCCCTGTTCCAGTAATAACTTGTCCCATTTAACTGATAATACACTGTGCCCTGTTACTAGTAATACCATGATTTCGTGTATCATAAAACCCTATTACCAGTAATACCTTGTACCCCTCTACTATTAACAGTATAGGAATACCAGCCCTTTCTTACTGTTCCACTAATAGCTTGCCATAGCTCTTTACCTATCCTGTCTCATTTTGTCAGTACTACCATGACCCTGTTTGCTATTAATATCCTGTCCACCTTAATGGTATTACCCCGTCTTTGGTATGTGTTACAGAACTGGGAAAAAATATCAGACACACCTGAGCTGTTTTAAAACACTGTTTACTCACTCATGTTTTGTTAGAGACAATATTGCCCCACCTTGTAGAATCAAAGATAGTAGATCATCTGTTGCTTCACAGTTTGTTCCAGGCCTCCTCTAATTTCTTATCAGTGCTCGAAGGACAGCAGTGTCTGACCCACTTGTTTCAGTGCAACAAACACTAACACACCACCACCATGTCAGCGCTGAGAATGGTACCTGACCTTTGCTGGTTCTGAACATTAGAAGGTAAAGTGGACTAACAGAGTATATGGAGAAACAGATGGACTGCACTCTGCTATTGTAGAACTATAAAGCGTAGTGGCCACTAAAACTTAAATATAGCATAACAGGATATAAACTGAAAAACATAGAATATGTGCCTTTTGCACAGTACAGTAGATAAATGGAGTACCAACAGACAGATGGATAACTATTATGGTGTAAACTACTATGTAATACCCAGAAAATGACCCCTGTACATTGATGCAAACCGAAAATCTGTGTAATTTTCACCTACAAATGATTCTCATGAGCTTTTGCATGAATTATGGTATGCCACTCCCCCAGCAGTGACATCATACATCATATGTACAGTATATGCAGGGTAAATATGTTTTACATTATATTAATGGCTAGACCTGACATTAAAAGTGATATGGGATATGTGGAGTTGTGGTCAGGCTCCATCAAAGTTCAAACTGATGCAGGATTTAATTGGGCATCAGTAAGAGTAGCAGCAGAGGAACGTTTCAGCAGTGGGGAGCTGAAGCAATTTAGCATTAGCATTCCACTTAGCATATTCTGAGACACTTCAGGGGTTACAAATCGCATTAATAAATGCTTAATTACTTTAAAAGAAATTCTGCAGGCATTAATCGAATATTAATTACGTATCGTTGTCTTTTAGTCATGCTTAATTGCATGTTTTTCTCCCTCATTGAAACTTTTTTTTCTATTTTTTTCTCTTATCTGGGGGCTACAATTGTATTAGCATTAAAGACAATAAAAGTCTGCTAGTATGGTGGACGGCGTTTTCAGCCGTGTAATTTTAGCCAGCTTCATTTATCAGGATGAGTAAAAAAAGGAACTGCTTTCCATAAGTTTATGAAACAGAGTCTGATTCATCAAATACGTAAATGCTCTGAGAGAGTGAGTGATAAAATTATGATATAATGGCAGAATTATCTGTTTAAAGTGTTCTGGAAAAGTGGCAATGCTAACATATGTACTAAGATCATAAGGGGTGATGTGAAGTTTGAATATCCTGTTATTAGGCAATGATGGACTGAAGAAGAAAAAAATATGACTCTACTGTCAGCTTCCTCTTTTAAGAGGTGTGCAGTACAGCATTCAGCCCTGTAGCTACAATGACCAGTTTCCGCTCAAAGCTCTGCTCAACTCTGTCCTCCGCACGTACAGGCCATAATTTAAGCTGATTGGTTGTGCTTGCTAGAGGGCATTATTCTGCCCTGTCCACCATTGTAAATCACTCTGACTAGGGAGGAAAGGGGGTGAAATGAAGTAAGAGTTTCTGGTTCATTTAGAAAGACAGATTGGGGAACAAGACAAAGTCTGATGAACGGAGTATTCACACTTAACACAGCCTTGAACACACACATCGCTCTTGTTCCATTGCTTTTTCCTGTACTAAAACACTCCTCACATGCACAACAGGCCTATGCATAAGTCTATAGTGGCCACTCACCCATGCACACAACTAATGTTTTGTAGTTCTGACACAATATGCTATCGGCTAAAGAGAATCGTCTGAATGCCTGCTTAGCCTGATTCTGTCACTCTTGCTGACCCATGTGCCCTACAGGATGTATTCTGCCAGTCATTTCAAACTTGGGTCCAATCACTAATTATATTCTCATTGACCACATGGAATTTGGCTGCAGAATACAGAATTCTGACAACAGAAGATGAGAACCAATGAGATCTAATTTAAAAAATGGGCATTGCATTTGCATAATTAACACTTTTCTTCCAATTTGCCTGGGATGATATTCAGTAGGTTTTGGAAAGCTTCAGGTGCACCCAAAATAACACCAAAATAGTCACAAAAGTGCAAACCGTGAAGTTCACTGTGCTGTTCAAGTACACCTTTCTAGACTACAAAAGTGGTAATGTGAATGCATAAGCATGCCTGGGCCCAGAACATTTACGGGCAGTGTGAGTACAGACTAGAGGGAAAGTGGGAATGGAGGACAATCATGATCTGGCATGGTGAAGCACGACTGAGCATAGTTTGAGTACACCCCAAGTCAATGTCCTGGTTGGCATACAGGACAGGGCTGTGTGAAGATTAGTTTTACAGATTAGATTAGTATATTAATTCTTTCACATAAAATTCAGTAAACTGTTTATTTATACACTTTCATCATGAAACATTATTATTACTTCTAACCAAAACCACTGTTCTGCCTGTACATTCACAGCTTTACAGCCAAACATTTGTCCCTCACATGGTAGGACAGTGTACTTCTGCTGCTCCAGAGAGTGTTTGCATTTACAAGAAAGCTACTTGAAATGTACAACTTGTAATTTCTATCATTTTTGAAAATGTTTCAAAGGCTGTCCACTGAAGATGTTACTGTCTTGGTCCTTTTAGGGAGTATGTCTATACCACGGTTGCTTTACAGTGTGTATGCTTTAGTGTTAGCATGCAGTACTGGTAACATGTATTAATCATACAGTGAAACAGAGAATTACTGATAACATTATTTTGTATTACTTCAGAGACCCAGTCTCAATCCCCAAGTGGACCCTGCAACTCAGGGACCTCTGGCGAGGCAATACTTGTAGACATACAAACATGGACAGGAAGATCAAGAACTGCTTCATGCTGGATAGGTGCAGGGAACAATTGAAATGGCTTGGCTCCTGATAGACTAGGAGCGTCTGGCACAGCAGAGAATGCAAATCTGGCACCTGAACAAACAGTGGTTGTATCTCTGTGTAACTTTCACCTTGTCAGAGGCCATTGAGTTTCAGTGTCTATTCAGTGTCTGTTTCTAGTTCATGTCGGGTCCTCGACATGTGACACAGAGCAGGAGTGCAACTGTCACAAACTGATGGTTTATGTCTTATTTAAGGTTAACTGTGCTTCATTTAGAAAATCCCTAAAATATAATTTGACTTGGGGTTCACATACTTTAGCGTAAGAATTAAACTACATACTACATTCCTTTGCAGTATTATAGCGCTGTGTGAGAATGTGTGTGGTTTTCAGTTAAATCAGGGTAAATTACACACTGCTCAAATGAGCAATAATCTACACATCTGTCCTTTGGGGTTATTGCGGGTGGTAGAGAGTGGGAGAGCAAGAAAGAGAGAGAGACAGGGAGATAGTGTGCGGCTCACCAGCCAGCGATTATGCCCTAATTAACACTGATATCTCCCCCATGGACAATGTCCCATCTCATCAGTGGGCTGGCACGTCTTAATGTTAGGCGCTAACTGCCTCCTTCACATATGTCAGTCCTCGTTAAGGGACTTGGCTATGTGATAATGCCCTCCCGCTTAATGGCTTGTAAAAGATGGTTAACACTCACAATTTAGCTTCTTTCGCTTCCTCCTTTTATAGGGGAGCTGAACGAAGATGATGGAGCACGCCACAGGGAAAATGATTACATGAATACATGGGAATACAGCAAAGGGTTTTATTATCGAGGACTTTGTTGATTTCAGGAGCTGTCGTAAGCTTTGCAGATGCCACCTGCATCTCTCAACTCCACAGTATCAGAGGATTTATGGCGCACAGTGTTTGAGCATTTCGCAGTGAATTAGTGCATGTTAGATTTAAGCGCATCGTCATTCTTTTACATCAATTTGATTTCTTGATCCATCATTAAGGAAGGCCGTTGACAGGGCATTAGCGCCTCTTAAAAACGGTCTCCTTGAGCAATCAATAAGAGGCATCGCACAGTGTAATGACTGTATCCAAACGCCATTTCTATTTGATGAACAAGTGGTTGAGTGGAGACTTTTAAAACGTTAATTCATCCCCGCATTAATAATGCTTGTTAAAAGCGGGGACATTTTGTCCTCGTTTAATCAGTCCCAACTGAGCACAACATGGCAGAGACGGAGAATAAATGTTTCTGGTGGAGAGCATCCTGAAATACGTCAGTCTCGAGCTCCTGTTTGGTGCTTCTCTCTCACATCCTTACTTATTGTGACAAAAAAAGAAGAAAAAAACACACACACACACATACACAGACATACACATAAACAGGAAGACTTGATTTCCTACTTGCCTGTGCTGGTGCATTTGGACCCTCGCTCTGCACACACACATCCACCCCCCATGTTTCCTTGATTGAGGGCTAATGAAAAAGCTGTCCCCGGTTCCGCTGCCTCCCTGTATCCATTAAGAATAATTAGACGGGAACAATTTTGATGCCTGTAACCTCGGCGAGTGTGGCTAATGGTGTTATAAATTGCTCCTTGTCCTAGGCCCTGCTAGTGCGACGTAGCACAGCACACGATAAGGAGGGCGCTCTGCGCTTAATTCAAAAGCACTCTGTCAACACTGCTGATTTGTGTGCTTAATGAGAGCGTTTAAAACAACAAGAGCGGCTCATGCATCCTAATGCCACTGGCAGGAGCGGGTTCAATAAAGAGGCTTGTCCGCCATAATTAGCCACGACAAACGATGGAGGATTAAGGGATGGGGCCTGCCGCTTTTAAATGAACCCCTCTTAGACTGCTGCTCTTACTTCATAGCTGCCAAGCCCCTCTGTCATCTTGCTCCGTAGCTTCTGTTTTACATTTACTCTTTCTAACCTACAGCAGATATACACCCTGAAAATGCCTCCCATGGCTATGCGTGTTAGGGTCATGTTTTCAGGGTCTGCACACTCTCCAGTGTTCACTGAAGAATAAGGGTTGGTTAAATATTTGTGGACTGGTGTCCCCACTCCTCTCTGAAGGTATTTCATTTTGTATAATCTACAGAAGCATTAGTGAGGTAGTGGGGCTGAGCAATAAGAGGTGTAATTTGGTTAATATTCCAAACCAACCTAGGTTGGGGTGTCCTCCTCAATATTTGTAAAGGGATGAAATGCCCCACTCGCAGCACCCTTGTGATTCTACTATTTAGGAGTGTAATGTGTTTTCGCATGACTGTTAAATCTGGGCGAGATTATTATTATTTTTCAATTATGTAAGCTGTCACCAGCACGGGATTAAGGATACTAGCCAACCACAGAGTGAGAGAAAGACTGTTAAGAGAGTCTAGCAGATAAAAAGGTAGTGTCTAGATGCGATTGGTGCACAGTGTGAATAAAGCACTTCTATTCAATTCAATTCAATTTTATTTATATAGCGCTTTTTATAATGTAGAATTGTCTCAAAGCAGCTTTACAGTAATACAATTATCTAAACGGCCAATCCCAAGTTGAGCAAGCCCAGGGCGACAGTGGAAAGGAAAAACTCCCCAATATGGTAGGAACAAACCTTGGGAGGAACCAAAACTCAGCAGGGGACCCGTCCTCCATGGGCGGCCTAGATGTTAACTAAACAAATACTAAATGTATATTGAATTATAGGAAAATTAGTTTAAAATAAATAACGAATTATTAATAAAATTTAAAATGTAATGTTTTTTTTTTATGTAACATGATGGTTTGGCGGCCTTGGTTGACCGTACATCCTACTGAACAGTCGATGCTCGGCACTCTCGTCCAGTTTGACATGCCACTTGCTGCTCAATCACCATAATTGAGTTTGCAGCTCATTTGCGCAATCAAACAACTTTCTTTGATTAAACAAAAATGATTTTCTCATAATTTTGTTTAAAAAAAAAAATCAGTCAATCACTTCATATTCACTTTGAAATATCCCCATATTTTTGTGAGCAGTGCATCACTGTCGGGCTGTGACTTTGTAAGCTACTGTAAAGCTGTATCAGCTGTACAGGAACTCTGGATAATGGAGAATTTAAACCTAGACCTTAACAGCTGGATGGATGGATGGATGGATAGACGGACGAACGGTGGGAGGGACGAATACTTTAGTGATCCCAAGGGAATTTAGCAGCCAGTAGCAGTATTCACAGCACTACGAACTATAGAACTGGTCCAGTAAGCTATGAATAAATGTAAAACAATATCTTACTTATTACAATGAGTGAATAAAAAAATATTTACAAGAATGTCTGCCTACATGGCAATACAAGGCAGTAAACTAAGTAAGGTGCAAGTACAGTGGTGAATCTGAAATAACCAGAAGTGTAGATGTACAGTAAAATGTCATACAGTGCAGATAAACAAACCTCTGATTTAACATGAGATTCAGTCCTCCTTTCTTCCCTATCGGCCCCACTGGGAAGAGACAAAAGATCTCCTGAGTCAGTCTGTGGAGCAGTTCAGTGACAGCAACCTGCCACTAAGCTTACTTCTTTTGTCCATGATGGTGGTGTGCAGTGGGTGTCAATCATCATCCGTAATGGACAGCAGTTTGTGTGGCTATACCAGCACAGTCCCATTCTGCCATTGAATTGCTCGTCTGTGTGAAATACATGTCCTCTAGCATGTTTGTGATATTGTGATGTGTAACGTACAGGGTGATCTGACCAACCTAGTCCACGGGAGTCACTGCTCAAAGTACCGACTGACGCGTATCCCAGGAACCAATGCATTCGCAGGCATTGTGAATGAGACGTGTGATTCGCTGGCCTTCTGTGCCTGTAGCACCGTGGATCGCCTGTGTCTGAACTGCCACAGGTGGGTTTCATATCAAAATATACACACCACGCTTTTGATCAGGATTGGTTACAGTTTAGTGTACAGTACTACACAAAAGCAGCGCTTAGATTTGTTGATTTAGCAATGGCACAGTGAGCACACATCATTATTTCTCAATCTTTTAGGATAAAAAAACAGAAACGGCAATATGTAAATGAATATTAAAAATACACACTTTTCTTTCCAAATGGCTTTTCTAGGCAAAAGTCTGTGATTGTTGTGACCACTTTGAAAAAAAAATGGGTGCTTGTCTGCTACCCTTCCAAAATGACCACTTCCTGATCAAGCTTCTTCTGAGTGTAGACTGGTAAACTTGGCACCCTGATAAGGTTCCAGGTGCCGCTGCTGTTTTAATGTATGAGGCGGTCACTAAATATGCTACTCTCAACAATTAGGAGGTACTTCAAAATGTAATATCCCATAATGAAACATCCCCTAATTTTTGTGAGCAGTCTACTTGCAAGGGTTGCAGACAGAAACTTGATTGTTGGTTGTTGTTTTTTTCTTCTGAAGTGTTTTTTATTCCTGATTTAATTTAAACACATGCCAGTTTCCTGTATTTGGGTCACTATCATTGCTAAAACAGTTATATAATTTCTTGGTTGCATTAGATATTTGCTTAGTTTTGTATGTGCCTTGCTTGTTTAAATAAAACATCAGTATCCACTTTTTTTTAACCATTGTGGGTTTTTTTTTTCCAGAATGGAGCAGAATGAGTGCGAGTGTCCGTGTGAGTGCCCTCTGGAGGTGAACGAATGTACTGGCAATCTCACTAATGCAGAAAACAGGCAAGTTCTTGCTACACTAAATGCTGCAGGTAAAGCCGGATTTATATCTGTGTCATTAACACAGAGTATTTGCAGTGGACCGATAGAGTATTTGAAATTCTTGTTTGTTAAGCTGAATAGATGCCCACCCACCAGCGTCCTTGGGCAGAAGTATCCTTCAGTAGCACTGAGCTGATAAAAGACCATCTGTCAATGTTTTTGCAAATATCTTCAGAAAAACTCCGTTTGTATGTTTGATTGCTCATCGTATGATCCGTTACGTCATGTAATACTAACTGGTTCGCCTCTGCAGCTCAGTACATGAGTGCGTTTCGTCTTCTCACAGCTCTGTCTGCGTGTTTTTTTTGTTTGTTTTTTTTTCCAGAAACCCAAGCTGCGAGGTGCATCAGGAACCTTTGTCTATGGCTATGATTGAGTCCAGTCTGCAGGACACACTGCCCCAGTGCATTAACACTCGCTGTAGCCAGCGCTTCACCAGCAGGTGGGTCTACTTCTCTAACCTCACCGTCTAATTCATGACCTATTCTGGAATGTTCCCTGTGGAAACATTTTGTTTTTTGTAACCTGGAAAACAGTGATGCAGCGATTTCGTGGCAGATGTCCACATGCATACTGTCAAACCTTTGCAGCTTGAGGCATTTTCTCACGAGTCAATTTTTACGGAAGGAAAAATTGCAGTTCTTGTAGCGTTCCGCACTGATCAAGTCAACTGTCTGATAAAATGCCTCAATCTCGGTGACACAATTTAAGAGGTAGGGCAATGGATTTATGGAGCATGCGGTGTGTTTATTCCAAAAACAATGCACTTGGTGTCACGTCAACGAACAAAAAATAAAAAATGTATATTTAAAAAATGTGTGTGTGTAAATTGTTTTTTTATTATTATAATTCTTTATATATAATGACACAACTTTTTTTTTTTTTTTTTTTTAAATTTCCATTTCCCGTGGTTCCTGTGGAAAGCAGGAAAATAAACCTGCAAAATAATGGTGGCCGCACAAAATATTGACACACTGGGCACAATTTGGCCATTTTCACTCAGGGGTCTACTCACTTTTGTTTTCAGCAGGCTATATATTAAATGCTGCGTGTTGTTATTTTGAGGGCACAGCTAATTTACACTGTTATACAAGCTGTGGACAGACTGCATTCCATTATTTGTGTTGGTGTGT